>JAZHYW010028104.1:0-106832 GCA_037355805.1 Ixodes ricinus | reverse complement strand
CGTTCAAGTTACGTATTGCTAAACTAACATTTCTTTCGGGCTAAAATTAGGTTCTCGTCTGGCAATTTTCGGGTCCTGATATCACACCGAAGCCAGTCGTGACTAACCCAATCTTTTTCACCATAGTCCGGCAATTTTGTTGTAAACTCGCCAAAGAGGTGCCAGAGATAGTCTTCACTGCCTCGATGTTTGTTTGTCACCCGACTTCTTTTTGAGCTCTCAGTTCACGAGAGCCTGCCAGATTTAGGCCTCATTTTTGGCGATTCGGTTTTCACCACCAGCAGCTTCGGGCCTAAATTGCAAACAGGGTGACATAATTAGGCTTTACTACACGTTGTTTGGCTGATACGTGGCATTTTTGGCTCATGTCTGACACCTCTGGCCATTATGTGGCGAAACAAAAGAAAAGCAATAAAAAAGTCAAAGGCTGCGGTGTCTAGTCCTCTCTTCTCGTCCTCGAAGTTTTCCTTGCATACCTCAGCGTCTCAGGTTCCACTATGTACGAAGCGCATGGGGTCGGGCGTTTTTCTGAAAAAAAACAAAGAACCGTGTTTTTTTGGCCCGCGTAAATGGGGGGTGCGCGGCAGGAAGTACGAAATCCACGTGATAATGTAACGCTAGCGGTTTAGATATAGAAACGCTAAAGTCTGACAAAAAAAAAGAAAATGGTTACATGGATCAGTGAGATAAAAAAAGAAAGACCAAACGCTACCGGTTTCAGTATTCTTCTCACCACTTATGCGCGGTTAACCTCCCCCTTCCTGCTCGTCCTTTCTTCTCGCCGAATCCAGCGAAAAAGGAGCGCAAAATCAGTACCTCTGCCTGAAAGCTGTTCCAAAGACTCACTATCAAGGATACGCAGTTCCTTTGAAGCGCGACTGAAAATTCGCGCCTTAAAAGATGCACAGACGGCCAGAGCACACCAAAATTACGTCTCGAATGGAAAATAGTATCAATGATTTATTGTTCAAAACAATGCATACATTTAACGCCATTTAAAAATATATGTTAGTTTTTGAATAAAATATTTAAACAAGTTTTGCATATTAGAACTGTTATTGCATATGCGTGCATTATTTAGGTAATTAATACACGGCATTTTTGTATAAGGTGATTGTTATGTGCAGCGACATACTGATTTTTTTTAGGCCGAGTTAGGCGACATCTTTCGCTTACGACTTTACCGCTTATAAGCGTCTTGACGAAACAGGCACGCACTCGATTAGAACGCAAAAACATACACAGAGCGTTTCTGTAGTCTGTAATCGTGTGAATGCCTGTTTTGTGAGACGTCTGTGCGCTGTGAAGTCGTAAGATAGAAAACCAAGTAGCCGAAGCTGTTGTGTTAACAAGACATCAATTGTCCTTCGCCTCATCCCCTTAGAGATTTTATGAATGACAATGTTTATTTCAATTTAGTTGAACTACCAACTACGTAAAAGTGAGTGGGACTACTTCCGACATTTCCACATGTCATCTGCTTACTTTTGAGACGTCGTTCTTCAAGGGTCTCTCGTTAAATCAAGATCCGTTTCGCGATTTTTTTTTTTCGGGGGGGGGGGGTATTTATTTACTTCTTATTCTTCTTGCGTCGAATATTTTAGAATGAGCAACAATGTTTAAGAGCAAATAAATACAACGTCTGAAACGATGTACAGCTTAACAATAGAAAAAGAGTTAGCAAAATAACACAATAACGTGTATTTTCTTCTCTAGCTGCGACTTATGGAACTTTTCAAGAATGCCTAAAAAATAAGCACCCAAAAGTCTTGTCGAAGCGAAAACTTTTTGAGTGGCATCAAAGAGAAAACACTTGACTGGTTCGAAAGTAGCTAAAGGTCTTCGGTGCTTTTTGTGGATTTTGTTGGAGCGTCGACGCATTGTCGTCGTTCACTCTCTAGTTCCGGTACCCAGTCGGCGATGTACGGGTCGTTGGACATGTCACGTGAACCATAACGGTTGGTATGACTATGAGGCATAGGCATTTTAGTGAACGTTGCCTTTCAGTGAAAGTCTGTACTCCTAGGTTTTGCTTTGAGGAGATATTTTGTTAAGCAATCGTTTGTGCTGTTTGATTGCTCTCTCCAGTTTTCGTCTTACAAGTCGAAAAGGCGTTTCAAAAAGATTGACGAATGCGTTTTGGAAGTTCCTATTTATTTAGTATTCAGCCGTTGTATCCATCGTAGCACTTTACCAAAAGTTTGAACTAAGCTCAAAACCTAGCGAGAAAGTGGTTTTTAAAATTAGGGAGGAAAATTTTCGAGACAGAACATTTTTATTAGTGCGGAAATTGCTATGGCTGCAAGGAAGTACCTAATGTGTTTTATGGAATTAAAGGCATGGCTTTTGAGGTGTCAAAGGCCGTTAATATTATCCGGTAGTGCTGCAGTCATGTTATATTTGCGAAATGAATGTGGACTACCATAAATGTTTACGCCAAATTTTCGTTAGAAAAGACTAATTATGCATCACGTTTTGGCGTTACGAGTGGAGTTACAAGTACTAAATTAAATATTTATTGTTTAATTGATTTTTCTAAGGGACAACACAAACACACAGAAATCGTGGTTAACATAAAATTTTATTATACAGTAGAGGGTTTCATTAGACCCACGCGAAATACAGATATATAGATACAAACTTTATGCAGGAGTGCATCTTTAGCTTACGACTGCTGTACAAAAGGAATGCGTTCTATTATTTTTTTTTGCTTATATATTGTACGTAGCTCTTACGTACCAGGAACAGGTAACACAAAGAAGTCACCCACCACCTCCGGGTAACTTTGATAAAAGGAACAGCTTGGAATTTCATTGAGCTTAAAACCCAAGGCAATGAGAATGACTTCGCTAACAACCTCTAGGTTCCAAAAACCATGAGACATAAACTTCGGTTATATCAGCAGAGTTACATAAATGCATACAGTTATTACGTTCAATCAATTGCTTTGAAACTTTCGGATACAGATCCTTTTGAGGCAACGTTTATATTCATTGAGCTGGTCACTGATGCAGCGTTTTGTAAGATCTATGTACCAAATTCCACAATCAAATGTAGTTTTGTATACAGTACAAGAGGTCTAGCTGACTTTTTTTTTGTATTTTAATGTCAAACGTTCTTTAACTAGTTGCTTAGCATTTCGTGAAGCCTAATAAGTGAAACCTGGTAAGCGTGGCCGCGAAGCTTGGTGCTGATTGGTGAACAGGAAGGCCACATGACCGAGGGACGAAGATGAGTGAGGTAGGCGATGAGGAGCTTGACCAACTGACGCGCTAAGGAAGAGGAGCTCTGAGAGAATGGCCGCCTCTGAAAGATCGAGCAGGTTTATAAGCCCGGATAGCGGTAGTATTGCTTCATTCTATAGAGCAACTATCAAGGCAATTGAGCCGCAATACGTGAAACTCATAAGTATCACTAAACGTGTCTGATGCTAGAATGTTTACGTATGCAACACTATTGCCTAGCAATTTGCCATACATATTTTTACTTTACGTCAAAAAATTATTTACTTGCTTCGTGCTTTGTGCTACATCTTTATTTAAAAGTACAGGATGTACGTTTATGTGAACCATCTTTTATCTTGTGTGGTAAATAGTAGGGTTTTCAGCAGCGCCACAATAGCTGACATGAAGCTAAGCTCTTCCTTTACAATTTTATTCTTCTGCAAGCTCGTGAGAGCTAAAAGCAAAATAAATTTAGTTAAATTAATGCAGTGGCCACAGCAAATTTAGATATCTTTAAGGTGCCTTCGTTCTTTGAAGAAGAGAACACTAATTCAAATATTCTTTCAAGATACCAAGGTGTATAGTTTTATTGAATTGACGTTTTGCGCAGTCTATATTTAGTTGACGTTTCGCGCAGTCTCTGGAACTATAGTCTTAATTTGCGATAATTGGAAGATTGGGAAAATGATTCTCATGAACAAATCATGTTATAAACATTATCCAAATAGCGATCGTGCCACCTATATATTCAAGCATGCCCTGTAAAACTCCAGAACATGACATAAACTCACGTTACACCAATTTTGTTGACTAAATTAATTTTTTAAAAAATTCTCTCAGCATAAGTTTAGGAAATTGTGTTTTTTGTGGTGACACTTTTGCTTCTCTGCAGATTGCATATTCCTCGACTCTTCCACAGGCTTTGTCACTGTCACCGAATGTCTCATTCTTTACAAACTCATAGATAACTTTATTTAGATCCTAACACTCGCCACATGGTTGCGTTACTTACTTACTCAATCCGATTTCACTTCCTTACTGCCGTGTACGGCGACTCTCGAACATTCTACGGTTTTTCGAAGATCAACCTACGGCTCAGTCTTGGGGCCCATTCTATCTCTTATCTCTTAATGACTCGCCTGAAAATATAGGCTCATCAGTCAGCCTATTTTACCGATAACTGAGTAATTTATTGTCAAATTAACAACGACTATCTAACGTCTTTCTTCTTCAGTCTTATATTAACCGCATTTATAAGTGGTATAACTTGTGGTACATGAAACTAAATACAAGTAAATGCAAATACACGCGCGCGTCTTGTCTTAATAATTCAGGCGCCCCTTTACTTTCTAAACAATAACTACCCTTGAACACGTGTCTTTGTAAAAGTATCTGGGTGTTCATATAACTTTTTACTTCTCTTGTGCCTCGTTCACTTTTTGCGAAAATTCTCTTGCTGCCGACCAAATGCACTCGGCGTTCACGTTGTGTTGCCTCCTGCCGTGTCAGCGCGGCTCCGGCCTCGCGGGTATAGTGGCAGAGCAGAAAAACCCCCGACCCGTGCGGGGTTTCGAAAAGCTGTTCTTGCAGGCTCTCCTCAGCAGTCAGCATTTCGCTGCTACGCAACATGAAATCGGCAACAGCCCGCAGTGTCGAGAGAAGTCCCAGCCTTCTCCTGGCTATACGAGAATGTTGGGCCTCTCTTCGGTTCGCTCAATGTCAAGACAGCGAAGGCGAACAGCTTCGCGGATCGGGCGGACTTTCCAAAACTTGTCCGAATTCTTCGGGCAGTCTGGCTGTTCGAGTCCCTGTGTGCAGTGCTGACCTTATCACTAAAAAAAGAGAGAAAAACCCGGTTGACTGTCATTGAGTTTGCCACCACAAGAAATATCTGTCCATGAGTTAGGCCAATACATCTCGATTCTGGGATATTTCAGGGAGCTGATGACCATGAGAATTCCAAAGAACACCTTCATCATTTGACGAGTCGTGGCGAGCTCATTGCCGATCATCTGCAGAGAGTAGATGGTCGTAAAATTTGTCAGCTGCTCCAACAATTCATCTGAAATGTACAGCATATAGTACTCTGGAAGTTCTCAGGGTGTCGAGCCACCCTTCATCCGATACATGCACTCTTGATGACCTGGAGTAAAATCTCGCGCGAGTCACTTCAGGGCCGGCTTACTAAAACCAGTGTATCAGGTGAGACTGGGGTAAAAGAAAGCACTGAAAAGCCAGTGCACAAGCTGAGCGGGACTCAAATCGCGTTTCAAGAGGTTCGCGTGAGCCCCAGCCTTTGCAGTGCTTTCTTTCACCCAGTCTCAACTGAGACGCTGTTCTACTCGCCGGCCCTGGTGACGGAATTTGGTAGCTGTCGGAGGCTCTTCCTCGACAGCAGGCACAGCTGAGGCCGGCGTTACAGGCCTCGATCGCCAAGAACTTCCAGAAACCATTGACCACTACGTTTTCACGAAGAAAAAACAATACGAAGTGGGCAATCACGTATTTTTACGAGAACTGTTTATCTTAGCTGCAGGGCTCTGAATCTCCAGATTCGTAATCAGAAAGGCCGCCGTCGGAGATGTCACCATTGGCGATCTTTTTGAGAACTTCATGAGTGGAACCTTCAGAACGTTCGTTTGTTCCTGGGCATGTGCACGAAGACTTTGCATTAAAACCAAACACAGAGCATTGTAAAGACACGCTCGAACGGAAATCGCAAGTCCTTGACAAAAATCAAAATGCATTTATGCTACCGCGTAACGTGTCACGGCGACAGCAGCTCTATGCTTACGTATTTCACCATCATTCTGGCCACGTTGTTGTATCTGCTCACCGCATCAGCACGGTGCTGAGGACATTCACGCCATTTTCGCTTCCCACTCGATTTCGCTCCTGTCGACAGACCTACACACCAATTCAGTTTCTTCGCTAAATTTAGCGGCGAATTGAATCGGTGGCATAGGTCTGTGACGTCCCATAATGCAACGCGCGCGGTTACGCCCACGGCGACGGCGACGGCATGGCGACGCCGCTATACGCGGAAACGGGCGCCTAAGAGCTGCGCTCTGAAACTGCATTGGCTCTAAATCACTCGAATCACACAGAAGAGATAAACAAAGTGGGCATGTTAATAGTTTGATAAATCGCCAATACGCTTCGATAAAGTTATAAACATACAGTATCAACGAAACGTGCTGGTTTATGATTCTGAACCTTTATTTGCCGCCTTTGATTGTTCACTGCAACATAGCTAAAAACTTGGGGGACGCTTAAACTTCGCCTTTAAGAGTGGAACGCGATAGCATTATCGGGTCCCGTTCGCAGAGCCTTCTCATATAAACGCGTGCTCGTTGACAAGCTGTGGAAGCGTGTTTGCGTGGTCTAGTCGGTACCGTCATGTGTCACATGGCGTCACTGACCTGTATCGACCCGCTAAATTTGACGGGAAAAGTTTTACTAAATTTGCGGAAACTTTCCCGCTAGACTTGGCGGGAAAAGTTTCCGCTAAATTTGGCGAGAAACATTTTCCGCTAACCTTGGCGAAACAATTGTTCGCTAAATTTGGCGGAAACATTTTCCGTCAAATTTATCGCGCTTACATTCGATAATGCAACGCGCGCAGTCACGTGTGACGCCACACACGGCTGCGCGCGTTGCACATGAGTTTTCTACACGCTGACGCCACGCACGGCTGCGACGCCGACGCCGACGCCGGACCACCCGAGTGCCACCGACGTGACGCCGATTTTCTGCGACACGAGCTCCTAAATGCTATCGCGTTAAAACAAAAATTGATGCATCCATCGCACTGCATGACAACTGCAACATAAGTTTTATTAATTTCGCTGGTGCGAATTGGCCTACAACCACATCAAAGTCAATTTGCTCAGTTCCTTTCAGCACATCCGGACCACCAAGTCTGTCCTGGCGCATTGTAGCTGGCAAGTAATGAATTTAGTTACACGTTGAAACGTATAAAACAGCAAGGGCGAAGGACGGGAACAGGACATCTTCCATTTAGCAACAGCATAGAACTGCCACAACGATAGAACCGTCCGCCCCCCTCTCAAGGGTGTCTACAACGTCCTGCACAGACGCGGCAAAGAGACAATAGTATAAAGGAAAGTGAATAGCACTAAATATAAAAGTTTGAAAGGCCGGTTGTCACGACGAGGTATCACTAATCTAGTTATCTCTTTGATTACTTAGAATTCAACCTTTGTCATTGTCAGTGATAATCAAGGTAGCATGTAATTATCAGTTGTAACCGCCGCTCCAAAGGGAAATGTACTATAAATATAAAAGCTTAAAAAGCTGTAGCGTCACGACGAGGTGTCAGCAGTGCTAGTCATCTCTGTGTGTATAGGAATCTGACCTCTGTCTTCACGTTTAGGGATAATGAAGGCTTTACAAGTTTTGTATCTATTAACCAACACGCCTCGTTTTCAATTGTAATTGTGAAATTATTCATTTCAAGTTGCTGAACGGCCTCTCATGCAACCAGGGATAGAAGCGGATATGGTTAGAAGCAAGGTGAATTTTTGGGACCAGTTAGTTCATGGTCTTAAAAGGTATAAAATTGCTGAAAACAAGGACGAAGACGAAGTAAGACAAACACAGGGTTAGTCAGTATCTGAAGGGAGATGAGAAGATTGGGGAAGACGTTCTCACCCTGGACAGTAAAGCGAGGGCGTTCTCGGGTCTTGATACTTCCAGATCAGTCAGCTTTGAGAGCAACAATCTGCAGGCTGAAACCTCTTCATACAGAATATCTGCGGCGACGTCAACGTTTTAGGAATTCTCTGAAACTGAAGCATTTTGTTTCTAAGTTATTCTTATCGGTACCGTATCGCACAGTCCGTCAATATTCAGGAGGAAGCCAAACTTGGAATCGCGACCAACTGTCTATAGACCTTTCCAGCGCTTATCACCCAGGCGAAAGAAGCTGAGTCACTAGGCTGTGTACTGCATGCGCGGCGTCTGATATTTCGCTGAAGAGAACTAGTGCGTACTGCTCAGAACGCCTTCCACAGCCCAGTAGACAAAGATGTCAGCGCACAGAAGGTGATCATTGGAAAGGTCTCATAGGTGGCGCCACTAGATTTTTAAATGGCGAATATAGTAAGGTCGAGATGCGCATGGTATAGGAGACTATCCACAAGGGCGCCGTCCATCTTGAAATATCGTTACTTCCAGTAAGGGCGACAAGATTGTTCCTGCCGTCGTCACGCCAATATGAATACATTTAGGATATAAGCGCAACGGTCAACTATTCTAAGCTTGTCTCTCCTTTATTTTTGTACCATTTGTAGGTTAAAATGTTTTGTTATTTTTGCGTCGCCCATACCGGATATGCCTACCAAGTGGCTGGGGACGAGTAAGCGAAAAAAATGACTGCATCTTCACGTGGTGAATGATGTTGATTGGGGCAAGCAGCGTCTGCTCTGTTTTCATCCATGTCAGAAAGAGAATGTGTGGAATGGAACGTGGTTATATACGCATTTGAGCATTTGACCGCAGCGCCCTCCCGTCTATAAACGTTGAGCCAATGCATGCAAAGTGTAACGCGATTATATACGCATTTGACCGCAGCGCCCTCTCCTGCTATAGACGTTGAGCGGCTACATGCAACGTTTCATCCATGACATCCCCAGCTCTTGAGTTACTACCACATCTCAGAGCCCCTACTCGTCCCACAGTCGTGGCCGAGTGGTTAAGGCGATGGACTAGAAATCCATTGAGTCTCCCCCGCACAGGTTCGAATCCTGTCGACTGCGCAAACATTTTTTTTTAATTTTTTATAGAAGACAGATGCGGATGGCAATTCGATGCGTGAATGCACGCACGCCGGACGGACGGACGGACGGACGACGGACATAGACCCTAAGGAGCTTCGCCCCTAAAAGATCTATACTAGTTGCTGAGCCTGCGTTGTGTGCTGGCTTTACTGAGCGACATAAATTATTCCTGCTGCTACGAGCAAGCTGCAGTATTACGCAAGAGTATTACCTTTTTCTCCCGAAAGCATAAAAGGTGTTTAGGATTATATTTACTTTGTGAGGCACTTTTAAATCAGGAACGAAACCGAACCTTACTTCTACTTTGGAGTGAGTATCTCGGTGTCGACATTAATTTCTGTTTCACTCCTCACGCAAAATAAGTCTCACCGCGCAATGAATTAGTAAAAACAATTGCCTCGGGGAACTTGATTTTGTGATATATGTGTCCTACCTAGGCACTGAAAAAATGCTATCTTTAGAGTTCGTGTCTCTTCCAGTGCTAAGACAGGGTCTTTCATGCACATAAGAGGCAACAATCAAATATTGAGTTCGTTGAGAAAATCGGCACCTGAATTTATTACTGTAGTATGATGTGAAGATGGCGAGTCGGTGCAAGATCAGAGAAATAAAAACAGCGCAAAAATGAACACATTGACGAGAAGAAAACACAGACAAACACAGCGCTGACTAAAGACTGTCGTTTTATTTCAGAACAAAATAGATTGACACAAAAAAAGAAGAAACAAAAACAACTATTCAGCGCCATATTTCCACCCCAGTAAGATTCGCAGTCACTGTGAGGGTCAGTCACAGTCAGAAAGAGAGAACAAAACTACACAGGGAATTTTTTCATCCCAGTGACAGTCACAGTCAGAGTGACAGTCACAGGCATAAAGAGGTAAAAAAAACTTTACAGTTAATATTTTCATTACAGTCAGTCACAGTCGCAGTCACGATCACAGTGCACAGTCACATTAACGTGTCAGCATGATTAATACGTAATGATTTATCACCACAAAGTGCAATTGATTCTAGACTGACACAAACGTCAGGTTCATAATGTCTAATAAAAAGAAGCCTCATGATTTTCTCCAGCGGTCTTATTGTGATGTTTGGGCAATATTTTAATATTATTTAATTGCGGAGTACAGCCGCATCAATTACAATGTACAGCGAGATGTCGCGATGCAGCGTTCCGCAAAGAAAGATATTGCTCACGGGTCCGGGCGTTTACATATCTGCCCGTCTGTACTATATCTGTCTGTGTCTTCTACTTGACCTTGTGTTGATTTTCGCGCAGTTTTTATTTCTTTCAATGTATTACCGTTTGCGTATTCTTGGCTGTCTTTTCTCACTAAGACGATTTTCATGTAAAGTAACGAACGTCGGGCTCCTTAATGAGTTAATGGGTTCTTAGATGACTTGTTGCTTATGCACCACTCCTAACAAAATAATAAAAAAAGCAATCCAAATTTTGCAAAATATAATCACGAGTGACGAGATTTTAATACTTCCACGAAACGCATAAATTAAGAAACGTGTTCTGTTTTGAAAAATTCAAAGCGGAACGAGGACAAATAACAAAAATAATTTTTGAAGGCTGCGCGCAAGGGATGGAAAAGTACATTACACGTAATATTTATAAAGTTTAATCTTGATAATTATATTACAATTTTTATATACTAAAAAAAGAGCTTTCAATAAAACACATTCGTGTTAACTTACATATTTTTGTAATTGTGGCGTTTTTGGGAGCCTTATATTGATACGATATGATAAAATTAAGATATCTCAATGGGTAGTTCTTCAAGCTTTAATATTACCTATTGCTTATGAACTTATCTCCAACGCGCTAACGTCTATGGCTATCAACAGCAGGCAAATTATCCGCACGGGCGTCAAGTGTGGCGTGTTTTTTATTATTAACTCATAAACTAAAAAAACGGTATAAAATCAATGAAAGCAAGCTAGCTAGTATAGCGCAGCATGCAAAAGTGTCAATAAGCCTAGAAAATGCATATGGGGGTGCTCTCAATGTCTCGACTTTCGATGATAGGGAACACTTCGAAATTTGCCGCCAGTCCTTATATTCCTTCCGGATCAAATGCACTAAAAAACAAAAAGCGAGTAGCGTTTTTTTTTTAGTTACGAAGTTTACAAGAGCATTTATTTTCTTTAATGTTTACACGGCGTCGTTTTGCTGATTTTCCTCGAGTTTAAAGGAACGCCTACACGCTTGCACGCCTGCTCACTGCGTCACGTATTCTTAGCATTGGAAAACTCGTCAAACGGAAAGATTCCATTCCATACGGGCCGCAACACTACATTAGAAACAGTGCATAGTGTATTTTGTAGAGACAGTTGCGATTGAGCAACTGTCTCTACGAAATGCAAGTCCAAACACCAAACCCTCCAATACACAAAGTAGTACTATGGATGGCCTTCATGCCGATTCACAAAGTTATTTTTGTGAATCGGCATGAAGGCCGTCCATAGTTCTACTTGTGTATTGGAAAGGTTTTGGTGTTTGGACTGTTTAGAGGTTGTCCCTTTGTGTTGGTGGTGGCTGATTGGAGGGGTTTGGCGTTTCAAGTGGTTAGAGGTCGCCCCTTTTTGTTGGCAGTGGTGTCTGATTGTGGACTATATAAGGAAACGGACTAAATAAATCTAGTAGCTGAGTTTGAGACGTCGTCCTGTCACTTTCTGTTAAATCCAACTTATATGTTCATTGCTGCCCTAGCTTCAGGTTTATTCAACATAGTTCACATTCACCAGCTCGCCTGCCCTTACTATATTATCTCTGAGGAAGCTCGCTGTAGACGGGATATGATTGAGGCAAGGGAGTAAATTCGGGAGCGAAAGTGAACGTGAAAATCGTCACAATCGTGCCAAGGAAGCGGAGGAGAAACAACAACGGTGCCAGAATTATGTCAATTACGTAATCGTCGAGCTGCTCTTGATTTGACACACGTTACACAGTAACATAAATGCAGCCTATATTTAGTTTTGTTTCGCAATTTAGAGCTTTTTGAAGCCCGAAGATGCTAAGGTATAACCAAGCTTTATATTCTTTGACGAAAGAGGGTATTTGGCACTAAAGTGCCAAAGAAGTGCTATGTTAGGCTTCACCTGAGGTTGTTCACTGTTCATCTGGCATTAGCGACATTTCTTTGATTTTCGTCCGGCTCAAATTAGACGAGAATGCTGTTCCGCTTCAGCGTGAGTGAAAGAGGCAAGCAGACTAAGGTGCTACTAAAGTACAAGCCAGAGAAGTCAGGGCAAAGGACAAAGGACGACGAACACCAAAGAGCAGCCTCAATGAGGAATTGCTTGGCCAGAGCCCGCTTAGCCTTCTAGAGAGCCCTATTAATGAAGTATATCACAGAAATTTTATGACTCACAGAAAATGAATTCTTCGGAAAATATTAGCGTCTATTGCACTATATAGCGGGCATGTCGACCGAAGTACACTTTTATAATGACAAATATTGCTTTAACACCATAATTTAGTACTTCTCAAAATTGCCAGCCTGCTTAAGCAACCCATTTTTTTCTTAGGTCTATACTATTGCTACTGTGACTTTCCTGTTTTGAACATCTCGTTGATGTATCATATGATTTTTCCTGTTAACTTTTTTTTTTCCGCTGCTGACTTCTGGGGGTACGAAAACCAAACTGTTTCACTTATTCTGTTGTTTAGATGTGGTCCACTTTGTGCCGGCATGCCCAGAAACACTAGTCTAGACTAGTCTTTCTGTCCTGCCGACCAGAAAAATCAAGAAAACTAATTTTAAAACAAATAATATTAGGTTTTAAGATGGCGCCTGGTGGCCTCTGGTGAAGCTCCGTTGGAATGCCGCCACGTCATGGGCCTCTGAGAAACAGCGCCAGTTCATGGCAGTATGTCTTACTCATGAAGGTACTTAGTCCTGAATGTGACTTGGCGGAGAACGCTAACGAGGTTACTACTGTTGCATACGTTAAAGCTTCTACAGTGCTTCCGCAACGTGCATTCTACATCATCAAGATCGCCGTTTTTTGCAGACGTTAGGTAGGAGCTTGATCTAAGGATGCGGGGACCTCTGCCAGGCCAATCATACCCCCCCCTCCCCTCCCCACCCCGGATGCGCTGTGAATAACGCGCTCAGATATGGCACCCAGTGAATACCTTATACAACATAGCTTGCAGGTGTCGCCATTGCTTTGTACTGCCAGTTTTTCTACTTACTGGTTCCTTCGAGATACTACTTCTGACGGTGTGAAACTGAGGTGTGGCACATAAAATACCGGCATGGCCGTGAATGACGTCAGGAGCAAGCTATGTATAGGCCTCAGGGCGTACAGTCCTTGGATATTACTACTAGACGAGATTGTCACGGATTTACGCCACCAAGCGGCAACGCTCACAACTACAGTACCCATGGCCGTGCAGTAGCCCTTGACATCACAAGTGCGATGCGCATTCTCACTTGCCAATTTTGAAGCGAGAAGTAGAGCGCTCGCGGTCGCGTCATTTCGTGTTCGTACCCTTTTAAAACCCTTTGATAAAATCAAGCTGTGGAATTAAGTGGAACTCATCGAGATGGCGGGCTCTGGGGGCATGCTCGGCACGAGCGCGCCCTAGCAGCGGAAAGCTTTTCCGTACGACCTACGAAACGTCCCTTTTGAGCTTCCGAAATAGAGTACTATAGCGGGCATCGTAGCTGGTCTCGGATAGCGAAGTGGATTTCCGAAAACAATCTAAGAACAGTTCTTTTTCTCTTATCTCGCGGGAGCGTATCCTGGTTGGAGATGATTCAAAGGCTGACTGACGTCACGCGCAATGGAAGATTCCTTTCCAGTGAAGCCACTCTCTCAAGGCCGAACTTGAGGCTGGACTGGGGCTCTATCACCATCCCGTCACTTAACGGTGCAGAGGCGACTGCGGACGTTATCAGTCGTTGAATGGCTCGTTTAGCAGGAATTTCAGCTTTTTGTTGCTGCATAAGTAGCGAAACAATCTATCTATTTATTATAAACATTATAGAGGCTTTAGATAAGGGTAACATAAAATTTAAAATAAACGAAACAAAATACTTACATGTACCGGGTAAAAAAAATACATTAATCCTATCAGAAATGTGTTAGCCTTCTTACCGAAATAAATATGGTAAGTGATGGAAACAATTGTGTCCAGAAGATTCCTCTACGCGAGAATCGTATCGGAGAAAAAAGAGCTGGTAAACGCCAATGACGTTCCTTGGGAACACTTAAATTAGGACAATTAGGACTGCGATCGATGCGCAATAAGGACTGACAAAGGTTTGGCTGCACAGCGCAATGGGATTAGAAGGTATTGTTATGGAATTTGCGGATGGAGATATTGTCGCGCTGTGTTACGTCGGGATTGTAGAGGAATACCGCACTCATTCTACAGAACTCGCCTGTGTTGCCCATGTGCGTCTGGTGTTAGAGTATACCTGCAGGGCATGTGACCCTTCTCTCCGCCCCTGGAAATAGACACAAAAAGACAAACACAAAGCCGTGCTGCTCGCTTCGTCCTGGGACGGTACAACCGTTACACAAGTGTCACTGACATAATAAAAGAGCTATGATAGTATTCATTGGCGCCCCTACGAAAAAGCGTAGCTTAACAGATTTTATATAGTATCTATCATATAACAAATGACATCAATAGTTCGTCATATCTTTTACCTCCTAGCTATATATCACAAAATAAAAATCACGTCCACGAAATTCGTGAGCTCCGTACAAAAACAGAAATTGGGTAAAAGGTTTTTTTTTTCTCGAGGTCATTAAGGAATGGAATGTTCTGCCTAACGTTTTTTTTTCATATTTGTTCGCACACTGCGATAATGCTTGCAGGTGGAGATTCCAAATATATAAAATAAATAAATTTAATGAAATAAATAAAATAAATATATATTAAAGAGTAAAGACGAGCGCTTACAGGCTGACGGTGTATGAGTATAAGAATGTTATGGAATGGATTGCTCATCTTGCATTGCTTCTGTGCAATCGGTTTCGTATGCTTACAACGGGCTCCAAGTGGCAGATGATAAATCAGGTGTTGTCCTGACGCGTTGTTGACTTGGAAAGAAGGAAACCGCCACTGCTTGGGCTGTTCTATAGCAGGCTAGTTACGTAACGCAAAATATAGCATTTTATTTCGTTTGCCTCTATCGTGTAACCTAATTAGCAATGAAGAAATGCCGACAGAGCAGCAGGTACTGCATCGTCTTTGATTATATGCTCACTCTACTCCTTTTTCATTTTTTTGACACATTTCCCACCTTTTCAAAAGGAATTGTATACATGTCACATCAGACAAAACAAAAAGACGTAGTAATAAAAGAAATAGAGTTAATCAATTAACCAAAACCCCAGGTCGTAAATTGCACTGTCCATGGCACGTAGTCTCCAAGTCTTTTCGAAAGTCACCGCTATCTGCACCTCCGACGAAGGGGTTGCGGTACTTGTCGGTCGGTGTCAGGAGCATTTGACTGCGGTGGCAGTCGTTGTTGTTCCCCTGCCGGAGGAAAGTCGTGTGGCTGGAGTGCACATTGTGATGGGCTCCACGAGGTCACAGGAGACAATCCTCTGTCCTTATCTTAAGTAAGCTGTTGCAGGACCTCACATGGAACTCTAGAAAGCTTGCTTGCGTTCCAAACCTTTCCATCTTAGAGTGGGAATGCGTTAGGTCCCCGACGATCTAGTATTTTTATTGGTTTTAATTAAAGCAGGTTTTCTTTCGCATGATGTCCAGGCAGCTTCACACGAACAAAGTTGCCTCGATGAGAAGGCCGGCACGCGTGTACCCCGCTTGTTATCTGCATACTCTCGCGAGGCGCCCTGCCGCTTCTTGGTTTGTTCTTTCAGCTCGGTCACCGCAGCTGTTGGGTCCGTGAAGAAGTTTTCGTATGGTCCTCCGGCGATGACCAGCTTCGTTTGAGAGTGCCGATTGCGTAAAGAACAATGCCATTGACACACCCGTAACTGAGTCTGGCGTTGCACGGTAGATACCGATGTATTCGGTAAGCGGCTCCTTGAGGTTCCGCCCTTCGAGAAGTGCCAGCTGAATGAAGCCTTTCAAAACTCTGCTGAATATTTAGATTATTTCGTTAGACTGTGGATAGCAATCCGATGAAAGCTGTGACAAATACCAGGCTCCAGCAGCAAATCTTATGTCTCTGCTGATGTAAATTGGCTTCCGTCATCTGAGACGATCTCAGTCGGCGCAACATTCACGGCTGAAAAGAGTCAGTAGGAGGCTGGTCACTGTGTCTGATATTACTGTACTGGCGAAATTAATTTCGGGCCCGCGACTGCAATATTTAATGACTGTGATGACGAAGCGATGGCGCTGTGACGCTCTCTCAATTGGTCCCACAATATCAATACAAAGCCTTTCCCATAGATGTGCATGGAAGTGGTATTGAATGCAAAGGAGCAGCAAAAGTCTTTGCGGACTTGTCAGCTGTCTGGCGTGTCAAGCAACCACGAACGTTCCACAGAAGAATCCATGGCTGGCCACCTCTGCCTCAATTCGTACCACTGCCTCAATCGTTGTTTGGTACGGGACGATTCCCAGGTGTGAATCAAGTGACAGGGCGGTTATCTTGGAAGTTATTGTAGGGGAAACTACAATACGTACTCCACGTAGAAGTAATCCATTGACCTCTGATAGCTCTAGATCTCACTTGATAGTAAGGTGCAAAATCGGTACATAGCTTGATCTTTAATGTGCCACGTCGTAGCAACGGAGTGCTGAACTTTTTGTAACAGTGAGATCTGCGTATATACCAGTCTGCATTTTGTCCTTGGAGGCTGTTGATTTGTGACAAAAATAACTTTCTCGTCAAATGTGTGGGGTGACACGGCAGGTAATGGCAGTCGGGAAAGCGCATCTGCGATGGCGTTGTCCTCGCCCCTCTTGTAGCGCACAGTGAAGTTTTAGTTTAGGAGGCGTGCTGTCTCTCGAGCGATTCTGAGCGGACGGTGACCCGTACCTTGTGAGCTCAGTAAGGCTGTTAGTGCCTGATGACCTCTGAAAAGGGTGAAAGGCCTTCCCCAGAGGTAGACATGCCAATGTTCTAGTGCCAAAATGAACGCAAGGGCTTCTCGTTCGCAGCAGAGTATTTACGTTCTTCTGGTGAAAGTGCTCTTGAAGCAAACGCAGTGGTTTGCATTTCGGATCCGTTTTCTTGCTGGAGGACTGCGCCAATGCCGTATGCTGATGCGGCCGTCGTAACAAGGACTGGCAACCCTGGGGCTGAACATAGAGTGCTCTTCAGTCCTGCAGTCGGCGATTGGCATCTTGATTCTTTCGCAGCACAGCTGAGCTTAGTTTGTCCAAACGAACGACTTCTCATCACGCAGTAAGACTCTTAGTGGTTCTACTTCGTCCGAGTACTACGGTGTCAGTCGTTGCTGTTGTTGTTGTGAAGAAATCTTGAGTAGTAGCCAGCAAGTCCTAGGCAAAAGAGCAAGGAATGATGGCCCTTTGGCGCAGATGCATCTTGTATGGCTTTGACGTTTGCTTGCAGAGAGATACACCTTCTGGCGTGACCGTATGTCAGACGAACGTCAACTCCGTTACTCCGAAGATACACTTTAATTTAGTTTCAGACCAGTGTCTTAGATGCTCTGTAGAACCTCCAGCAGGTTCTTTGCATGGTTGTCTTCATCAGCAACCGAAGACGATATCGTCGGGATAGCAAAGGACACCGAAACATCCGACTAAAATCTCAGACACCAACATTCTAGAAAGCTGAGGCCGCAGACACCAAGCCAAGCACACTCTCTTGAAGCGGTAGGGGCCATCATGTGTGATGAATGCGGTAAGGTCGCGGCTCTTAGGTGAAAAACAAACTTGATGATCAGCTGATGTTAAATCCAGCTTGGAGAATACATTGGCTCCATTCAAGGCATACAAAACGTTCTTCTGTGTTTGGTAGCGGAAAGCAGTTGACGACGATTGCTTTGTTCAGAGCACGAGATCCACGCAGGTTCGTAGTTTTCCGTCTTTTTTTATTGCAACGACAATCGGAGATACCCATTCATGATTCGTTGATTGGTTCGATGATGTCCATGTCTAGTAATCGTTTAAAGTCCTTAGACACTTCGTTTCAAACCTTGCGCTTCAATCGACGGAGTTTTACCGCAACAGTTCCTTCACCTTGACTTGGTGCTTGTACCATTTTGCAAGAAGTATTCTTTGAGTGAACAGGTGACCTAGGTAGAGTCCACGATAGTTTTTAAATCGTTGGAAGTCGGTGCAGAGGTCTGCATAATCTGCAGGATGGATTCATCAATGCAAAGTCTCTAGGCAGAAAGTCCACCCAGTCCCATCAGGTTTGTTCCTTGTGCCACTACGTAAAGAACAAGTTGTGCTGAGAAACCTTTGTAGGTTCCAAATGTGATGTAGCCAAAATGAGTAGTGAAGGAACGCCGATCAGATGAGAAGTTATTGCATTGTCTTTTTTGTTTTTCCGCTCACCCTACTTCTTCATTCACTTTGGACACAACAGCCTCACTTCGAACAACTAGCAAAATCATGGGCAATAAGCCAAGCCTAACATTACCGAGCGCCCGGTTTTTATTGGCGCATCAGATGAGACCATCAAGCAATGCCATTTTAAGTACGATATTTTCTAATGAGTAGTACGAATAGTACTAATTATTAACAGTCGTTTTTTTACAAATAAACAATTAGAAAATAATAGGTTCGCCTAGTTATAGATAGTGGTACTATCAGCGCTCAATTCTTTCCCATGCCACGAGCGCTGATTACAGATAATATGACTAAAATAACAAAGAACTTGTAGGCGAGCTGGTGAATTTTAATCATCTTGAAAAGCCCAGACTTTGAAACAAACAAAAAGGAGCAGTACACTCACACAGGTGTGTGTTGTCCACATTTTTGTTTTTAAGTCACGAGTCTTCTAGACGTTGGTGCTTCTTTATTGGTAAGCAAATGCTAGCTGATTGTGTACCAACGATACAAGACGCTATGCTACTGAAATTCTTATCCCGAATGTGTTTTTTCATCCTCGTGCAAAAATAATAGGAGAAAGTTGAAAGTACACGCGATTGCGTAAACGCTCTCTTTACAACAAACAACCAAGCAGTTCTGAAACGCCTAGAGCTAAAAACTGGTTAACTGGTTAGTTTTCCTTAGAGCCTCTAAGTAAGCTACGCCTCAGATCAACAACAATTTAGCCCTCTCGTTCCCTAAAATCATCGTTCACAGTTATCTCAGAGCTTTATCTGGAATTGAGGAAACGCTTCTGCGTCCTCCAAAGATCGTAAAAGAGTCAGCGATAGTGCAAAACGGCATCGTTCGAGCTTTTTGACACCGTGTATGCAGTTTAGGATGTAGCATTTTCGAATTGTCAGCATCGTCACGTGCGCTCGCTCTGCAATAGGCAACAAATTGGCGATGTCGACAAGATAATCAAGGAATTCAGTGTCAATATTTCGGGCGTAGCTTATTGAGAGGCACAATTCTGCTAGTATATACAGCGCAGGTGTAATGTCCTTCCTTTACTTTAGCATATGCGCATTTGACAAAAAAGAACAGACCCTTTTCAAAACCCAATCAAGCGACATTGGCCGTCGCCATTATTTGGGGGCTCGAAGAACGCTCAAGCACCTTCGTACTCAACACATGCTCAAAGAGCGTTCCCAACGAATGGCGGACTCGAATAATTGGCGGAGTATCTACTAAATGGAGCGCAAATTTCAAATGGGCCTTTTAGCGATCAACCCCAGTGAGTTTCGAAGCAGTTAAAAATCAGTCACACGCGTCACAGGGTCCAGCATGTCTGCGTTTTGCTGCTATCTTTCGGAGTCGCGACAGAGCTTCTCTGTCAGCGGAACTTTGATTGTCTAACGCCACGCGCAACAAGATTGCGCGGATGTTGGTCAGCTCTTCCTCAAGCAAGACCGCTCCCGTCAGAATGTCAGCCGAAGTTGAAACGTTCTACCCACACGTCGTCCTTGCTTTAACTCTCCTTCGTTAACAGCCGCCATAAACGACGGCTGATATCTCTGCCTCGTATCGCCGCCTGTTGCATCGCTACTTATTTCAGTGAACACCGGCCAAGAAAGCCAGTGGACGTCGCCTCCGGTGTGAGCACAGAACCATTCAGGTAAGCGCTCTTACCTACAAGAAAGTAGAAAGAACATCATAATTCAACGTCTGAATTCGAAATGTTTTGAATGGTCGAAACAGTATGAATTGAACAGGGGAATCTCGAGGCAAAATGTGTAAAACAAAAAGACAGCGGCTCGATAGTACAGTGTCCCTCGAACATAACGCCGCCACCCGATGTCCTAGCTTGTTCGACACTTTACCGTGTGCTATAGCTAATGACACGTTGATCACTACCGACAAGAAAATGCGTCAATTGCTGGTCCGGTGACTGCGTTATCTTTGAGTGACGGGAAATAAATTGACGTTGGAGCTGTCTATAGTCACCGGCAGAGTAAGAAACGGTAGGGTGTGTTTTTCGAACACCCGACGTCGAGCGCGATCTCGCTGCTTTCAGCCGTGCTTTGGCTGCGTGCGCATGGTCGATGTGCACGGGACGCCTAAGCGTCGTCGAAGGCGGGGAGCTCGCGCAGAGGATGGGACAACCGAAGCTCCTCCGTGCCCGTTCTTACCTGGTCAGTGACCACAGTGACAGCGCTAAGTGTAGGTAAAGCACTGACCGTGGAGCAGAAGTTGGCCACGCCAGCAATTGTGCATTACGAGATTCGTTGACGATCGCCAAGATGCGGCCACACAATTAAGACATCATAAAAAAGAGAGGCTGTAGACACTGTCCCAGGTGTTCTTTCTTCTTGCTGGATGGTTTTGTCAGATCGGTCATAAAAAGCAAACAGTCCTTAGACATGTTGAATGCCTGTATGAAGCAACCATGCTTGCAACAAGCTTGAGGCTTGTCTCCAGGTAATCATGGCATCATGATTACCTGGCATCATATGGACACCAGTGTGACTTTGGTTTAACAGTTTCAACTGAATGGCGTTGTACGGGGCAGTCAAGTTTATAGTTGGCTGTGAACAATGATTAGTAGTGGCACTGTACTAGCAAACACGGTATTCCTGCTATCAAAATGTTACCTTCCGTAGTCTGACTTCCGCACAGCAAATTTGGACTACGCGGGGTTAGCATAGGGAACCCGTGAGAGTGTCGGAGACATAGTTGGCGTCATTACTTGAGTAATTATTTCAGTAATTTATTTCTATTTTCTAGTGCCAGCCATAAGCGGACGTATTATAAGTTAAGCGCTGCACAAAACTTGAAAACGATTAGACCACCTTGAATCAGCACAATGAGAAGCAAGATACGAACCATTATTCGTTAGCTCAAACGGAAGCGGCATAGCAAACGCATCTGAATTAAACGAGTAAAATATCAGATTTTACGATTGCCGTCTGAGATAGCACACTGTTCGATGGCAAAATGGGGTAACACTCTCAGTACATTGCGCGACATTGTTAGTAGGAACACGGTTTCAGTGTGTACTATTTGCATTTGACTTTGAAAGGGTTTCGACGTGCACCGAATCTCACGGCTTAGGTTACAGCCCCAAATGAGCAATTTTGTGGAACACAATTGCGTTGCACGCAGATTTGTATATTTAACAACATGAATATCTTTGTACATACAATAACGCACACTCACAGACACACTCGGTGTATCTGACACGCTCGGAGTCGTCTTGTTTTCTGTCCCAGTCCTTGAGGCGCTTATTCTTGCATATACGCTCACACGCACGCACGAACACACCAGACTGGAACTTCAGAGTCTGAAATATAATGGGCATTTAACCAGTATAAAAACACGATCATCATAAAAATAGTGTAAAACTGTTAAGTTCTTTATGCGCACAAAAGGAAACATATGGTTAAAATTTTGTGTCGGAGTCAAGTTGAAGACTAAAACCGGAGTCCTTCAATGCGCTATTGGTCCCGACATTTTTTTGTAATGCTATACGGAGAGCAAGTTCGTCTGCTTCTTGCACACGAGTTGCCATGATGACAGAACGCCGAGCTCTCATTGGCTGATTGAACAAAAAATAGTGGGTAGACCTTAAGGCATCTAACATTGAGGTCTACCCACTATTTTTTGTTCAATCAGCCAATCAGAGCTCGGCGTCGTTTTGACGTTACCGCAACTCCCGCGCAAGAAGCACTGACTTGCTCTCCGCATATGCGGAAGCTTGGTACGCGACCACGCTCGGCGCTGGCGTCCACAAGGGGTTAAGAGCGACCAACCTGACTTGTACTTAACGAGTTACAAATAAGTAATTACTTGAAATCAATTACAATGTATTGAAGCTTTTAAGGCTTTATTAGCTTTTTTCTGAAGTAACGTACGCTGTAATTCAATTACTATTTTTGTGTTATGAATTGCATGTTTCCGAACGAGCTAAAATTATTGAGTAGGAATATTTTTTTCTACTTAGACATCTTTCTTTCTGCCTGTGCGTCACTCGTCTATGTTGCACCAACGTTGGACACTTTTATTATCCGTAAATAAATAAAAAAAAGATACCAAGATACGAGGAGGATTGGAATGTCAACGCGCTCAGCGACGTTTTCACTGTCGAGAATTTCGAGCGTGTCTCGTTTCCTGTGTACGGGTTGTTACGATCTGGGTTTGCCGCGGCACAGACGACATTGTTCTGCAGATGACATCATCTAGTAACGTAAGAAGTAACCTAAAAATGTAATAAATCACTTTCTGGAAATGATTAATTACTTTTGGGATGCAGTAATTGATCACTGTAATCAGTTTATTATTTAAATTATTTAATTGTAATTGTAATTGGTTGATTTTTTTAGAAACGTGTACAAAACTGCCACCAGCCTAGCCAGCGCCGCAGGGAATCTGGAAACCAGCAAGCTGTATCGGAATTTTGAACTAACTCTGAAAAAAGCCAGCAATAAACTCCGGCAAAGCGTGATCGCACTGACGGCGTTTCTTGTTAACGTAAGGAATGATCAGCTCTGTACACTAAGTTAACCGATCAAACGGTTTTTTCTGCGGCACTCTCAAATACCATATCATTCTTCATACCATCTTCTTTCCTCAAAATTAATTCTCAATGCCGCTATCGCCATCCCAATTCAGCGCCGAGAGTAGCGCCATCAATTCGAGGCGCTGCGAACCCGTATGCCCAATCGCCTGGAACTTTATCGCGTGCAAAAGCAAAGTTTAGCTTGCAAAAAAAAAAGAAAGTTGATTTGTATGTTGTGTTGTTAAAGATGACTGAAAAATTATCGGTGCTTGCATACAGTAATCAACTATTGGCGTAACAAAATGTCAATTTACGCTGAATTGTTTTTCGGAAACTACTTGTAATCGCGGATTTGGATGGCTCTAATAAAGCTACCAACATTTTTTTTTTTGGCGAGGGGGGGGAGCGAGGGTTTTTTATTTTTTGGGGGGGGGAAGTGGCGCACCCGGTGGCAGTTTTTGACCCTGTCTCGAAGTTTTGTGAGCATTTTACGTATTAAGCGGTTCTGCTAAGACTAAGGTAGCCTCGTATAAATGAACAAACTACAAATAAAAGATGCCTCAGGAATGAGACGCTCGGGTTACCGGCAAGCCAGGATCGGATGTTTATTCGCTTCGCGAGGACGGGGGTTCTCTGTTCGGCTGCTCTCACGAGCGTCAATACATTGGAGCTCTTGTGTTTGTCCACGACGATTCGAGCTAAAAGTTTCGCTGTTTTTTTTTCGTGATTTGAGCCGCGTGACCGAAACAGCGCGAAATAGTTGACCGAGTCTCAATCAGCGCGTATCGCTATTTGATGGCCCTTCATTTTTGTTTCAGGAGATTGAAATGGGGCCTCTACAATTAGTACTCTTCTGCGGCTGTTATCGCGGGTAAGTCGTACCTTTCTATGTTTCGTAATGTTTTTCAACATTCGCCGCCATTTCTTTCTACTATTTTCACCCCACCTCCTCGTTCTTTTTCAATATCATAAAAGACACGTTTTCGGACACTAGTTGATATGCTGCTTCGCTAGATATATTCACTCATAATATTGGAAGTGGGAGCTTAGAAGTTACAATTATATTCGCTTTTAGCAACAATCATTTTTCATAATATATTATCAGAAGTGCCACCAAAGTTATTAATTGTTGTAGGCAGGATTGGACTAGATCTTCTGCACCCAGTTTTAGAAACCTGGCGCAGTAATAACACGTCAACATCTAAAAATAATGATTTAAATCTCATAGTCAATGTACCTCCAATAACAATTATTGTGGCATATAAAATGGGGCGCAATTCTCAAGCTGAGAAATTATAAATATAATGTACATATTTAAGCTATGTGGCCCACTGACTTTTCTCGGTATTCTTGCATTCAAACGTACACTGGTTAATTCTTTTAGATAAAATATATTCCGATATCGAAAATAACTGTCATAATTTTATAATTTCGATACAAAGAGTTTAATAATTTAATCTAGTGGTAAATATGTGATTGCCGAACGGTGATGACATAGACCCGTCCAACAAGCACTACGAACCTGTCAAGCTGTCTAGAGCACTTTCTCACCCCACAATGTGTCGAAGGGCATGTATCCCCGAGAAAAGTGTGACAGTGACTCCGATGAAGCACCGTCACGAAATAGCTTTACAAAATACCTGTTACAAAATACCTTCACAAGAAACCGTAAAAACCGTAAAAAAATCCATCGCGCGCCTGCCCAAGTTAGCAAACCTTTTTCGCTAAACTTAGCGGGAAGCGTTAGCTCGGTAATGTAGCGGAAAAAAGCCCGCAACCTTTAGCGAAAGTTAACATCACTGCCGAGCTTGCAAACACTGTACATTCCTAACGCAGTAAAAAAAAAAAAAACATTGCATATTTTATGAGTTTTGACATTACTGGTAGGATAAGGATAGGTGAATATTCTTCAACACCCTATTTACATGTATTTTATCAAGGGGAAAACTTACTAATGCTACATTTTATGCTATTGCAGTGCAAAAACACAATGGTTATAAAATAAACTAAAAAATAAACGCACCAGTAAAAAAAAAAGACAGAATTGGGGACATTTATACGATGTTTTTGACCGGTGTTATGTTGAAGCTTGAAAACACTGATTTACTGTAAAATAGCAGCTCAAAATTCGTGATAATTAAAGTGAGAAATCACATTCCGTTGAACCGTGAACAAAGGAAAATATTACTACTCTCTAAAAAAAGAGGCAACATATCTGGAAAGTAGGTAGATAAATTATATTAAGAAATTAGTTACTGAAAGATCTGCACAATATTCTTCGCAAGTCACGGAAAGCGGTGTTGCTTGTTTCGTAGTAGCTATCACTCTCTATCAACTTTCCTAAATTATTATCTACTCAACGTTTTTGATGCTTCAATCCAAGGCAAATTGATAACACCAAACTGGCGCGGTCAAATACAAGTTAGGAATGCGTTAGAAGCTCCTCCCACAGCCCTCATTAGCGCCAGCCACTGTTCCTCCGGGGCGCAACTAGTCTCCTGCCGAAGAGTACGTCTCGCTGACGTCACCTAACTCTTCATTCCTCCCGCCTTTTGTTGTTCGTACACGAAGTGAATCGATGCCGTGGCTTGTATATTCGGCCCACCCTTTGAATCTTCACCCGTCTGAAGGTGTCGAAGTACCAGGGATATAAGCTCTTCTGCTGTTTTTCCAGGGATCCTCGCGGGCAGCAAGTACGACTCCAACGTCTACATTGACTCCATCGTGTCCACCGTGCTTCCCACCAATGCCAGGAGCCTCGGCCTGGACAGCGTGGACGTGCCCAGCTACGCGTTCGTTGTGAAGAGCACGTCTTTGACGAACCGGGACCTGCATGCCGAGTTCCACGGAGGCAAGCTCGTCGGCCTGGTCAGTCCTGGGCTGGTCCGCTGGGGAGACTGCTCCGCTCCCGGGTGGCAGGGCTTTAACGTCACGCTGGGATGCTACCTGTCGCTTGACAACCTCCACCTGAGCTATGTGGGATCTGCCAAGGGCGACAGTGTTCTCAACACAAACAAGACGCTTTCTTTGAACGTGGTTCCCGTCAAGTCTTCCGCTTTCATCGAGGTCACTTCCGGGTCAGGTAGGATTTCACTATTCATGTTTTTAAAAGACTGACGTTTTTTGCCGACTTGGCAGTGTAAATAGGTCCATAAAAGTTGATAAGAAAATATAAAAGGGAAAAAGCGATGAAGTAAAAAAATATTATTAGGTGAAGAACGGAAGTCCTTCAAGATAGGTACATATGTGGCTACTTCTCGAATTTATATAAAATCATTAGTAAAAAAAAGAAACAACAACGAACTCACCCACACGACCTATGTCCCATTATACCCTTTAAAAACCCGTCTAAATAAAAATTTGATAATTAAGGTGGATTTATCAACAGAACACAATTTTAAGTGGTTCAAGACAACCTCCCCAACCTTACACACATTGTATTATATAAAAAAATCAAAATATAGCTGATGCTGTTTGTCACAATTAATTAAATAAACTATCGCTGACGAGAAGGCTATAAAAATGTTGGGAAAACAAAATGTCATTATGTACCATTTGAAAGGTAAATATAATAAACAACCATGGCCAAATTTCAAATTGATCTGCGCGTTCTTGTTGAGGAAAAGAATATAATGCATTTTTGTGCTTTCATATGGCATTACGTGATTGTGTTTTATGGAAGAATATGGTTTTAAATACCGCTGTTCAGCAACTTTATTAACGGGAACAACGTGTACGTTTTAATGTGAATAACTCGTATCAGTGACAGATATATTGGGACGAAGAAAAGGAATAGGAGCAGGAGAAGGCAATGAGCCGCGCTTGCCCTTGTGACCTTAAAAATAGAAGGAGTAGAAAACCGAGAATTAGAAAGTACGCAACTGCATGATAATGGGCTAACTCTTTCACCATTACCGCGAGTTTTATGGGCGCGTGTAACGAGACAGTATTTTTTACTCCCTAAAGCTTCCTAGGCACTTGACGACGCTTAAGCTTTATAAAATGCAAAACGTTACATATTTTATATCCAGGAGTTTTACGTTAATAGTGTGTTGAATGTAAATGGCTGTTAATTTTGACACCTTGCATTTTCACTTATTTGCCAACACTGGTAACTGTTCAGTGTATGTCGCAATTTATTTTTCTGCCGAACAGGGGAAAGGTGGCAAAGTTGTAACAATGTGATGGAAGTGGGTGGGGAGTTGTTTTGTTCAAATTAGGTAAATTATGTTTTGCCATGGAATTTTATTTCTGTCCATTCGTGTGCTGATTCATGCTCCTGTCGTGAGGACATGAGCGTGAACGAGCACTCGAACGTATAAAAAGATTCTATGACAAAGCAGTACAAAAACCAATGTTTTGTTTCAGGGTGAGGTTCACTCTAAACATTGTATCTGTAATCGGTTTTGCAAAAACCCGCATATGATCAAAAGCATCCTCGGTTTTTGTAATGTGTTCTTTGTAAACTGTAAACACTTATATCACAATTCGATAGTCATAGTAAGCCGTGTCCCAGAACTTAGAATTTGCAGTCATTGTACTTTTTATGGTAGAGAGCTTTAGTAGATTTGTTTGGATAACCCCGATTAAGATACCCGATCACCCTACGATTGTCATCGTCAAGGCATCGGCTGATATCGGTATTTCTATCGGAGTCATCAAAACGATGTACAAAAAAAATTAAGAAAGATCTATTGGTGGATTCTTCGGGATTGTTTTTAGCATGACCCGCGGAAACGCCACACACGCCCCCTTTGGGAAACGGTAGCGCTGACCACTTCACTTTTCTCTTTTGGCTTTCCTTTGCTTCCTCTATTTTTTGGCTGCCTCTCTTTGGCCACGTTACGGGATCAGTGTTAGCGTTTCCCTATAGAGGGACGTGTGTGACGTTTCCCGAGGGTCATGCCAACAGGTTGCCTAATACACCGATGGATCTTCTTGTACTTGCTTTCACCCTTTTTTGTACTCTGTCTGTCAGAGTACGTCAACGCCCTCGGATACAGTCTTCCATATCACTCGTGGAAAGAACCACATCCATGCCACTCGTGAAAAAAAGCGCATCCATATCACTCGTAGAGTGAACCGAATCCACCGTTTTAACTGTACACACACGTCACAGCTTACGCACCTCTACTACAGAAACCCAGAGCGAAAAGCAACCGTCGACGGAAGGGCGGCAACTGAAAACGGCCACATTCCACCGCGCCGCGGCGCAACACCTCCTAGATAACAAAGCCGTACTGCTGAATGAGATGGCGTAATAAGAGAAGGCCAACGCTGGGCACAGATTGGACACGACGACTGCGTCAACGTTCGGCTCAAACTTGACTCGAAGCCGAGCGCTGACGCAGCACTTGTTTCAATCTGTGTTCCGCGTTGGCCTCATTCAGCACTACGGCTATGTTATCTCAGGAAGTGTCGCGCGGCGTCTTCTCCTCTCTGCATCCGCGCCAGCTGTGCGAGAAGACTGTCGAAAACGAAAGGGCTTGTTCTGACTAAAACCTGGCGGTGTCTGTCAGTTTGTCAGCACCGGGGAGAGAGGAAAGGTTCACGCGTGCTGACGTCAGCGCTTCGGACCAATGAAAGCGTCGCGCGCGTCACCCTCTTCCCCTCCTTCGCCCTCTTTCCCCGGTACTGACAGACCAAAGACACTGCCGAGGTTTCGTCAAAACAAGCGTTCTAATGCAACGCATTAAAGATATATATTTAATTCACAGTACTGCAGGCCCCGTTATGGTCCAGGCAGGTGTGGTCATAGCAGATCAAAGGGCTATATAAAATAAAAAGTGGCACATCTTCAGCACAAAAAGTCAGATATAAAAAAAGATATGTGTAAAGTGGCAACTTTGCAAGTTCATGAAGTTTTAATAAAAATGTTTTTCGCGATGACCTGTAAACAGTATTCTTCGGCAAAAATTCCATGAGCGATTGTTCTTGAAAAAAAAGTTAAAAGAATTGGCTGCAGAAAGCAGTTTTTCACACATTCCACACTTTTACAAAATCACAAATTCATAGACAACGAACACTTCGTTGTGTTTAAATTTATGATAGCATTCGTCTTGAGATTCACAGCACAACTGACAATGAATGCGATGACGGAAAGTTTGAGTAAACATTTTATGCTATGAATGGTTTACGACGCAATCTTGACGTCAGCGCGACTACAACGCGCCCCTTCGAAATTGAATGATTGCTTCGCCTCTGTGTAATCGTTCAATGTTCAAGCTGTTTCCCCACCATCATTGCAGTTTCGTGTGTGTTTTGTCCTGTATCTGAGTAATAGTTTAGTGCTCAAGTGGTTTCACCACCACTATTAACCATGTACTAACCTACTCAACTCAAACCGATAATTGCATCGTAGCTACGGCGCAAATGTGAATGTTTGCGTACTGCCGCTCCGTGATTGCGCGGCGCTGGTTTATCTTGTAGTGCGCCGTAGGCATGAGAAATCGCTTCTTAGCTTGGGCGCAAATGCGAATGCGTGCGTACTGTCGCTCCGTGTATGCACGGCGCGGTTTTATCTGCTTGCTAAGATGCCGTCGAGGACGACGTCCGAGAAGACGACGTCAAATACGACGTCTAAGGTGACCTCTAGGACGACCTCTAGGGCGATCTCTAGGACGATATCTAGGACGACGTCCGGATACGCTTGGTGCCTGCATATGCGGACGTCGTGCGTATGAGGATATCCCGAGTATGCGGATGCGCATTCGAGGCCAGATACCGTATCGCGAATCGGGGTAATGTAGCTAAAGTATGCTATCGCATTAAAATGTTATCGTTGCTGCTCTATTCGTGGAGGGGCTGCTTAATCGACGGAATCTGTTACATAGAAATCTTACTGCTAGTATTTGTACTTTTTACATTTCCTCAGTGTTCTTAAGTGTGTGCGAATTCCAAAGCACACATTCGTACTCCCAATAAGGTCTTACAAGTGGTTTATAGACACTGAGTTTAACGTTGAGTGGTGCTTAAAAAAATGTTGAGAACGCGGTGTTTAAGTGATTCTGCTGGATCTTCAGATGGCTCGTTAAGGTCAATACTCAGGGTCAATAAGCCTTTTTTTCCCGAAATCTCTTTGAACGCTGAAGCTCACCAACTGCTCAAGCAAGGGGGTTGTTTGATCATCTTTTTTTTTCTACTTTATCCAGTCTAGTCAACACGCCTTTTACAAAGAAATCTAGGTTAGACTGATTTTCCTTTATGTATTTATTATCTATTTGTATTTTCGTTTGACCAACAAGAAGTTTGAACAGTGTTTGTTCAACGTTAAATGTAAGGTTCGACGCCATATCCCCTGCCAAATGTAAAAGAAACAACTCTTCACAAAATGCAGCAACACCTCTAGCAACGCTGTGGACTTGATGAAAGAAACAAACAACGATCATAAATGCGGTAACATCGCGCAGGACACTCGCAACTAACCTGAAGTGTGAAGAAGAAGGTGTGCCTAGTGTCCTCGCCATTGCGAAGTCACCAAATCCAATACCAGTCTCCGGAACCCTGGTATCATTGTGTGAAAAAAAACTCGGACAGTTAAATACATGGATTACTCTAATGCATGGATATTTATTCGTGAACTCTGACATTTCAAGCTGTTCTTCGATTTTTTTTTTGTTTTGAATTGCTCGTCTACTGAGTGTGATCTTATGTTTGCTGGGGACGGACACCGGTTCAGTTGGATTCATTGTTTTTAGGACTTGTCTATATCGTAGGTGAACACAACTAAGGCATAGCTAGTTTGGTTTTGGTCGACACATTGTGCTAGCATGACAGTGTCGGTGGCGTGTGTCCTTTATGAACACCTCGCGATAAAAAGGCGGTATTTCTCAATTTTCTTCGTCGCCTGGTAGAGGCCAGCATGGGGCGCATATCGGAACGCTGACGCTACACTAGAGAGGTTTGGCGAATCGTTTTTTCATATCCGGTACGCTGGCCTTTATTAGGTGAGGAAGAACATTTAGCACTGAATCCTCGTATATAGGATGCCGTACCTTCAGGAAAGTTTTTTAGCACCACTCCCATCTCGAGAACGAAGATCTGATCAGAAGTGACTTGTCCGAAAGGATGTAGGAGTGCCTTTAGATAGTCAGGTAGGTAATTATGAAATTATATACGCGATATCAACAAATGTGATAGTCGTTATGCTAATATATAGTGGTAAACATAATTCTATAAAGCAAAAGGCTGTCGACTTATCTTTCCAGGTGTTCACCATGACGAGAAAACCGCACCCATTTATCTTTTTTAGCTTTATCCTTTGGAGCGTATTTTAACCGAGAATGAGGGAGTTTAATGAAAATAATATATTCGATAGTTAGCGGCGTTAAGATTATGTAAAACCCTCTAGGTCACCCCAAGTACCACACCTAGAAATTTATTTTGAAACATAACTCGTTGCGCTGGATTGCTGCTGACTCGGATTCCGACATTGAGCCCATCCGCACACAAAGTGTGTCGCAACTCGCAGAAATGGTGATTGGGTTTCGGGAAGATCAGTTTAGTTTACACACTTGGATTGTTTAATGCTAGAAGTAGTTATTCGCCATTCAAGTGGCGTGTATTAATCGTTCTTTTTTAGAGCGCAGCTCCTAGGCGCCCGTTTCCGGCTTGAGAGGCGTCGGTGTCGGCGCGTAACCGCGCGTTGCATTATGGGACGTTTCCCATAATGACGTTACTCGCGACGTCACTCGTGATGTCACCGCGCGTTGCATTATCGGTTTTAGAGGACAAAGAGGCGAGAATTTAGAGGGGAAAGTTCCCCTCTAAAAAAATTCACCACTAAATTTAGCGAGAAAATTTCCCCGCTAATTTTAGCGGAATACATTCCCCGCTAAGTTTAGCGGAAAAATCTTCCACGCTAAATTTAGCGAGAAAAATTTTTCCGCCACTTTTAGCGAAACATTTTCCCGCTAAATTTAGCGGAATAAATTGCCCACTAAATTTAGCTGATAAAATTTACCTCAAGTTTAGTGCAAAAATTTTCCCGCTAAATTTCGCGGAAAGTGTATCTGCTAAATTTAGCGAAAGAAATTCCCGCTAAATTTAGCGAAACAATTTTCCTGTTAAATTTAGTTAAACAAATTCCCCGCTGAATTTAGCGGAAAAAAATTTTCCCACTAATTTTAGGGAAAACTTCCCCGCTAAATTTAGCGGAAAAAATTACCCGCTATATTTAGCGGAAACATTCCCCACTAGATTTAGCGGAAAGTTTTCCGCGCTAAATTTAGCGAAAATTTTCCGCTAAATGGAAAGGGAGCAGGAGGGGAGGAGGAGGGTACGGAGCGGGAGGAGGGGCATACCCTTCTTTCCGTATCTTCCCCTCCTCCTCCTCAAAAGCTGCGGTCTACTTCGGCATTACAGGGGATTGTAATCGTTTTTCATTTTTTCTCTTTCATAAATACCTAGCCAGTGACATACTTTATTATAAATCTGAAGACTTATATGACTCTTAGTATCACACAGGTTACACAAAAATTGTCGAATGGAGTTCTCATTACTCCTAACTGAGGACTATAATTAGATACCTTGATTACGGCATACCAATTCAATGACTAGTGCATTAGTAACATTTAGTTATCAATTCGTTCTTGAACTTTTTAGACAGGACATTGGAATTGCTCTCCTAAGCTATTAAGTTAATTTCTAAATTAACATTGTCGTATTATAAAGCTCTGTTACACATATTACCGAGACCGAGAAAGAAATAATTGTGATGGCTTTTATTTAGGATGGCATCACTATGAGTCTAATGACACTGCTAAGAACAGTAAATTGAAAGGCTTGGTTGATTTAACTATCTGAAGGTTATAACGCTGCCCATTCAATTTGTTTCAGGAGGAATTCCCTCGCTCAAGACGTGGCTCATTCGCCCCTCAACTTCAGTGTCGGCGTCACAAAGCCACTGACATTGAACAACCAGCGAAAAACCGCCTTCCAGAGCGAAATTGCCAAGCACTCGCAGGCTGCATTGCTGAACGTGCTACTGGCCAGTTTCAAAGATGCTGTGGAGAGATCCGTTCGATCAGTGAAAATGCCGAAACCTTAGAACTGGGTACAAAGACGATAACCTATCCTCAATTAAATTCAAAATAAAGAAAATCTGCTTCGCCATCTGAAATTTTATTAAAACATTATTTTAAATGAAAACAGGAGGTCTGTTGTGTTGCGATTTACGTCTAGATATTGCCACGCACGTTGGCGAGCAAGCGCTCGCGTGGCCGAATGGCTACCGCGCTTGACTGTAGCGCGGAAGGTGTAGGTTCGATTCCAATCGGCGGACTGCACTTTTATTTTCTCTTTCAACTTGCCCTTCTCGTAAGTTCGAGAACATTCTCATCTGATCGAGCTCCGGGTGTTCTACGCACCGAAAGTTCTATGCCGAATGATCCAGAAACCCACGAGGGTACATAAGGGACTCCGCAAGGCGAGCGGAGTCAGACTCGCCCCAGCGTTCCATCCTGCTGTTCTGCCGCCTACGACGCTATCCTTTTTCTAAAATGTTTTTGGGGACAAGTTCGCCACATTAAACGTTTATTTTTTCCTGTTTATTTATTGTTCTTTTGGTCACCACCCGCGACAATATATATTATTAAGGACATAAAACAAAAGTACAAGGTGTTGGCTAAAATAATTAGAGGGTCTTTTTATCGCAAAAATTAACGAAGCATTGTTGAACGCCCGTTTTCCACACGAACGTGGCCCTAGCGGTGCAAACCAGGTGCCAATGTTTCAGAACTAATATTTATCTTAAAAAAAAAAGCTAAGGTGATTTTGCTTAATTTTTGATGGGAAAACGGCCGTCGAAGGAGCTCTTGAATAGATGGAGATGAATTATGCCCGGTGCCAAAAACGGTCATTGAAGTCTACAGAAAATCACTTGTAAATTTTGATTGAGGTGACGGCTATTTTTTACACTTTGGAACCTTGTCTGGACCGCTAGCGCTATATTTGGGCGGATAATGAGCGTTTCCAATGAGGCATACGTATATATATACATTTTGTTCCGGTGAAATAAATACTTTTTTTTTTGGAAAGGGGGGGGAGGGGGGTAAAGGGTAGAGGGTGGAGGGGATTGACACGCTGTATACTATGTTGCAGACATTGCATGGCCCGTGCTTTTCATACGTAGTTACTGAAAGCTTACGAAGGGCAGGGTGTGGCAGATCCCGGACATGCTATTACCCCGCTGCGCAGCCAATAAAATTGCTCCGTTACCCCATACGGACGTCAAGGAACGAGTCCCGAAGAAGCATGAACATCAAAAGCCTGGCCCCGCGTCCCTTAAGTTGCCATTGACTGTAGCAGGTAATTTCAGGTGCATACTTATACGGGTGCGGCCGGCATTAAACAAACATGTATGAAAAGCAAAAGTAAAAGGCCAATGTATTTCGTTCGCAAACCAATGTATTTGCATCAGATATGATACCCAGCTCTCCAATTTTATGCTTTTTAAGCTCATTCAATAAAAATACCATTAGCGTCAATGACAGCCTCGAAACGCCTCCGAAACTTCTATACGCCTTGATGAGGTGGTCCTGGTTGACCTTGGCCATCACGTCCACAATGGCAGCCATCAACGAGTCTTTGGCATTGTGAGGCTGCTTGTTAGCCTCGATGATGATGCTTAAAATTCTCGGACTGGGAAGAAGACTTGAAGACAAAGTAGATGGGACGGAAGAAAGTTGGTAGGCAGCTTCTGAAAATCATTGGAACGCTGTCTGGCTACTTTCTTTTTTCCCTTCTACTTTGTCTTAATGTTTTCTTCACAGTCTCATGGTTTAAACATCATGAGCAGTACCAAGCTCACCAGCGCTTTGACTATTTTTTGCTGGTATCTTTCTTTACCAACGCCTCACACATAATTGTTTATTGTGTTTAAGCCCCGGGAGTTAGGAGGTCACATGTTAGGCGGGATGTGATCGTGGAAATTTGCAGCCAGACACTCTTGTGTCAACAAAGGAATGCTTGAGTTTGTTAAACAGGCGCTTCGACCGAATGAGAAGAATCTGACGGGATATGTCAATTCAATTCAATTCAATTTTATTCAAAATTCAAGATTATTACAGATCACACGGTATAAGCCATCTGGATCCGTATCCTATTTGGCTAGTCTTGGCTCCATTCCAAATGTACAAAAATAAATATTGCGGCCGTTACCTGTCGGTCGTGGACAGCCTTTTTTCATGACGCGGGACTTGTACCGAATGTGTTTGTGAACCACACGCCTCATGGTACCCACACCATCTTCGAGTTGCTTCGCAGCTGCACTGATTGACATGCTGCACTCATCATTGACAACCTTCTGCACTCGATCAAAGAATGGTATCCGATCACTGGGAATGTTTTTTTTCCTTTCGGTCCTTGACACGTCCCCACTTCTGAGTCGAGGGGTTCTTTCCTGACTTTGAAGACAAATTCTCTTGCCACATTCAACAAGGTGGCACGTTCTGAATCGTTGTGGTCGGCGGCAAATGTACGAGCACGACATTCCTTTTCATTTCCTTTTGTGAGGCTGGAGGTGGACATACCGACCCGAATACTAAAGCGAAGACCTAAGCATGTGGCTGAATCGTTTCGCAAAGCGTTTTTGACGAATGAAATCATTGTCTGTCCATTTATGACGCGCCAAAGGCGTGCTCCCAAATACTGGCCTCCCTTATTTCTACTCTAATCCGATTTACCCGAAGTCCCAAAGTAGCCGAAGCCGCGATACGATGGAGGCAATCAAGCAGAGCCTAAAGTGCAACGTCACGGCTTTGTGCGCTTGCCCTAATTGTGCAACATCTCAGCTCTGTGTGTTTGGGTGCTCTGTGTGTCAGCGTAGAGCTCCTACGCTTTCTTCTGCTCATGATTAGTTTAGCCAGTGATAATCTAAACCCACGTAAAGCAACGAGCGCCGTGACGAAGCACTTTTGGCGAGGTTTGATTGGCTCTATCGAATTGCACCGTCGGCCGCGGTCGGACTTTTTCTTAAGCGGAGTATGGAAGGGGGAACATAAACAAGCTTCACGACCTTGTTTCTTAAGCCTTTAACCGAACAAACAATTTACAGAGCCAATCTTGCTGAAGTTCTGTGATTTCGATGCTCTCCCCCCTCCCCTAAAGAGAGTGGGAGAGCGCGAGATGTTGTCTATAACTACTACTTTATATTAAATACGATCAGCTGGAATATGGTAGTGGGGTGTCTCCTCCGCAAATACACGTGGGCCGTACTACTTCAGTCTTAGATTTTTTAAGCTCTCTAAGTGAGAGCTTGATGGCATAGAGCACAACGCCGGGCCGGGCGCAGTCAATTACGTCATTATATTTTGTGTCTGTTTTCATTTTTCAGCTTCGATGATTCTTTGAATCCTCGAAGCTGAAATGTTGCAGGTTTCAGGCAACTTTGAAGTTACTAGTGCTTCTGCTTAGTTGTGTTCTAGATCGCAACCAATATACCAATAAAAGGTGCGAGTACACCAAATGTAATTTCGGGATAGACACAGATGCCGGTTTTTTTATAGCATTACTGGCAGTAGTTACCGCCCCCCCCCCCCCCTCAAAACCAAACACAGACTCCGGGATAAGAGGTATGTACCCTGTATAATCGGACGTATTGACTCAAAAGATTAGCCAGATTCTTTGCTCAGGCTGGTTCCAAAACAAACAATCTGCTTAAGAATGCATCTGCAACGAGCGACTTTGTTTTTGCTTTCCGCTGGCCTCCCTAAATTAGAATTTCTAAATTTGCGAAGTCTCGGAGCGGCCTTGATAGAACTGTTTGCAACCGCACGTATACGTCTCGGGATATACATTTTCAAGTTGAAGACTATGAAGTCAAACGTGAGGTTTTAGAATGACTGATGAGCACTTCCAACATGTGAGAAGGTTCATCGAGCGAATTTAACGTCACTACGTTAATATATTTATGTAAATGTTTGCTACCAAAATATTAGTGAGAGGGAATCCAGTAACCTTACGGTGCGTGTGCTCTGAATCAAGAAAATAGGCGTTTAGCGCTATAGTTCTGGCCACGCCTTTTTCGAGCAAGGACATGAAGGTTTCTGAGCGCTAAACTTCCGAGCGTCATTGCGTCCGCTCGGACAGCACGAAGTGATAAAATAACATATCGAAGCCCTTCATTTTTTGTTTCAGCTTAAGTTCAGACGGAAACAACGCTACAAGGTAATCGGATCAATCATGCAGCGTCCAAAGCGCGAGTCACCACGCTTTGTTTTTGTTTATGATTGTTTCAGCGATGATAAAACACGTACAAAAAAAGAGAGGAAGAACATCATGATTGTTCACTTTTGATGCTACCTGATTTATCCCCTCAGCACGTCACGCCAGCGGCGTCTAAACTTAAGGTGAAACGAAGTTTAGAAAAACCACAAATATAAAAAAAGTTGCTGGAGAATATTGGTTACAATTGGTTGCACCGTACGTCAGAGCGCGCGTTGTGAAAGGAGAGTCACTCACAGCCTGAGAGATAGTCACAAAACAAGAAATGTGAACATAATAGGCTACTTCTTGTTTTGTTGTTATTTAACTTTCGTTGACTATAGAAAACCTGCAATCGCGGCCGCACGAAGTTAAAAGGGCAATGCAACAATTTTTGTACTTTTGCACAAATACCGCTTAGAACGGATCCCTGAAGCTAATTACCTATGAAACACGCGTTCGTTTTTCACCCACGCAATAGAAGTCCCAGTAAACAATTAAAGAAAAACGAGCACCATTCACCCCCTCAACTCCGCAGCCAGAAAAAATCAGCAGAACCCATCCTTTGGGAATGATTATCTACGTTAATGCGAATAGCATCAAACGGTGCGGAGTTACGCGCTTGTCAGGTGGCTGGCACACTCTATACTTCGTTTCAGCTTGGGTCCAGACGCAGTCGATGCTGCAAGCACGTGCGTGTGGCCCTGAACAGTTCCTGTACTGCACGAGCGCGCGTGCTTGGCAGGGACGCTGGAAGCCCGAGCTCGCGCTTGTAGCATCAGCTGCGTCTGGACCCAAGCTGAAACGAGTATAGATACGCCAGCCCACTCTTGAGGCGATTCTAAATTTGTTGACACTTTCACAGCCCTGCGCACGATCTCCGCAGCCCAGCACGTGCGTTTGTGTCACTTAGGAAGGCGAGCAAAGCACGCGCCATACGCACAAACACTCAAAATGGTACCGACCAGACTTTCTGGCGTCTCAGCTAGTCTCAACCAACGGTACTCTAAACGGTTGTTTATATCTTTACCATAGGACGCGCCTTACAGCGCTGTCACAGCTGCTGGTGCGCGGCAGTCCCATGCACGAGGGCTCATTCCGCTCTCGTGAGGGTGAGCACGGCCGCTACATCACCCTCTCCCCGAGCGCGGGAGAGGGTGAGCTAGGGGCAGTGCTAAGCCTCACGAGAGCGGAATGAGCCCTCGTGCATGGAACGCGCGATGGTAAAGATATAAACAGGTGTTTAGAGTGCCTTGAATGACTGCCTTCATAGCTCTGTGGTTAGCGCGTCTGCTTGCTGATCAAAGGGTCAACGGTTCGAATCCCGCCGGCGCCGGTCTTTTTTATTTATTTATCGACCCGCGGCGTAAGAGGTTAGATAGCCAGATAGATAGATAGATAGATAGATATCTAGATACATAGACGAAAAGTGCGTGAAGTATCCAAAGAATGCTATTCGCATTAAAAAACGGCCACGTGATCTGGAGCCGATTATATGCCGCCACATGTTGATCACAGAAACGCGCTGGGGTTGGCAAAGCACTAGGACACGCGCTGAGTTCCAGACATTGTTATGGCTCGGCTATTGTCGTCGTTGCAGCGATTGGACACGGGCCACTACCCGAATGCTTCTCGAGCTAGTAATTATCACGAGCCCAAATCGAGTGCCCACGCAATGCTCGGGTCCAATCTATGAACAGCATTCAAATATCGTCATATGGGTGTACCGCGATCCCCACTCTACGTCATCAAACGTCATCAAATTTTGCGAAGGAGAGATTGAATGAAAATGATCGCTTTTGTCTCTGAAATTACACCGCAACAAAGGAGTTTCTTGGCCAATGGCGTTGCGTGCGAGTAACCTTGTGTCCCACTAGTGCCAGTACGCTCGTGTAAAGTGAAAAACAATCCAATTGAATATCGTTGCACCGCCCCTTTAAAACTCGAGACCACGGAGCATTCAGTGTACTTCATTAGCTTACCTCGTGATGGCATACGCTATGTAGAGAGATGAAACTGAGGAAGACAATGAAATAAAACGCGCGTGGACTTCTAGGCACCGGGCTCCGCTCGGAATGATTAGCGGGTATACACAATGGGGAGTTCAGTAGATCGTTTTCCAAGGCCCACTACCGCAACGAGCGCGCGCTTCAGAGCATGCATCGAAGTGGCAGCGCGAGCTCCCGCTACGATTAGGTGGCCTGAAAACACGATCTACTAAAACTCTCTAATGTAGTGCGCCAGTGTTGAGCGATTGAACGCGGTCGAACGGTGGGCAGAGGCAAAGGCAGCAAACCTTCGCATCTACCCACGTTATCTTTCAATCAGAGTTCGGCTCTCTGTCGTCCCTCCCCGCGCTCTCATCTACCCCTTTCTCACAGTTTATCTTCGTATGGAGACATGACTGAAATTGCCGGAAGCCAATACTGTGGCCCTGTATTACCTGGTCTAGAATCTTTTCGCCAGGTAATACCCCAGGGACAAATTGAAGCACCAGAGGCGCGCAGCGAGGCTCGGAGTCAACCAATAAGATCGCTCGGAGAACTAATGGACAGAAGCGACTTCAGGGATGCCACCATGAACACAGTCGCTCGATGCCTCTTCTCTGTTGTAAAAACCCACGGACCAGTGTTGCCAAGTCAAAAAAAAAGAAGAAAAAAGACGCTTTAGGAATTTTTTGAAACCAGCAAATATTAGGCACACGCAAATTTTTTCTATATTTTATCTAAAACAGTAAAATAAAAAAATGAACCCTTCGAAGGGATCTACGTTGTTTGATGCAGACCGCTTCCATGCACAGAAGGATATCCATTGCATAATATTACTGTTACCGGGTGTTACCAAGTGTGTTTTCCACCAAACCGGCCGACGTAAACATTCATCGTTCCAGTCTTTATGCAATATCTTGTGATTGTTCGAATTTTCAGTGTCAAAATTCGTATGCTATTGGACAACGCTATATTTTCCAGCGTATGTGGACTCATTTAACGTATCTTAACGTACCTCCAAGCTTAGAATCCTATTGCTCCCATGTCTTCTAAACTTTGTGCGTGGTTCACTGGGCCCGTTTTATCTGGCAAACATGGAAAACGAATTCATAGATTCACGTAATAATGAACTCGAAGGAAGGTTTCGAGACTGTCAGAGTAATATCTCAATAGCGCCACAAGTGTCCCTCCAGTGACAACAATTTTCGCTACCAGTAATAAAAAATGACGTCCCCATGATTCTAAATAACCTAAGAGGTTACGATATTTATGATTCATAAATGTTAAAAAAAAGCAACGCTACATGATTTGAAAATCGCTTAGAGGTTAACTCCGGTCTATTTCGAAAAATTCCAGTTAATGATTGTTATATATCCGAGGTAGTAATAAACGGTTCCACGTTCTTTCTTTTCGAAAGGGTATGTCTATTTTTCGCGCAATCTACATTTCAAGCTCACCAGAAACCAAAACCTTGCATGCGGCGGGCAACATTGCTCCTGTGTTGTCACCTGCAGGTTCTAACCACATGATACAAATGTGACGTCGCGTACCAGGCGGCCGGGCGCAGCTCGGCGCAAGGGCTAAAGTCGTCGTCTTCTACGATCGGCATGCAGTGTCTGCTACACCCGACGACATCTGCACTACCGCGGCCGCACCTTCTGTTTCTAGCTAAAAAAGACAAGTTTTCCCAAGAGCTTGTTTACAAAACATTAGCAGAAAGTGAAGTTTAGTAAACCACACGCAAAATATGTCGCGACGGGTTTGTAGAGTGTGCCGTGTTCAACGTCACAAACTAGCTCTCTCGCACGCGACGGAGACTTCGTCGCGTCTCTCTTCTCAGGATTAGCAGATTTTGGTAAATTCGCTCTCTTCAAATGTTGCCGATTTCATAAACGTTTAAATGGTATCAGATCGAAATATTTGGCGTGTGGTTTTTTTAAGTGATACTAAAGAGGATTGTATTGTTTTCTTTATATGTGAAATTAACCGGAGTTGTCCTTTAGTTGAAACCCCGCCGCCCACAAAACGGCCTTTTCTCCCGCTCGACGGCTCAGGAAACCACTCAATTTAGCGGGAAAGGCGCTGAGTTAGTAACAATGCACAAGAAAAGGTTAAAAAGAGGAGCGATCAGAAACGACATTTATATATATACAAGGTGTCACAAAAAATTAACAGGGTTTTTTTCATGCAAAAAATAAACTAGGCATCGCCGAAAGCTCATTCTCCGCCGAAATGTAACGCTAGAGGTCACAACCGGATGCCAAAATTTGAGCCTGATCCGATACCTTATTCAAAAGTTATAAGTGATTTTCTGAAAATTTCGATGGGAAAATATAGCCCATTTGTGCCCGTTTTCGGTTTCTGGTGCCATTTAGCCCCATGTATTCGAAACCTCCGTCGGCCACCAATTTTCAATAGAAACTTTCAGAAAATCACTTATAACCTTCGAATAAGTTATCGGATTGGGCTGAAACTTTAGCACCTGGTTGTGAACTCTAGCGCTACCTTTGGGCGGAGAATGAGTGTTCGGCGATGCCTAGTTTATTTTTGCGGTAAAAAGACCCTGTAAAGTTGTTTTTTTTGTGACACCCTGCATATACTTGAGACCTAGGGGTCGCACTATTTTGGAATAACTAAAACGCGACATAAACAATGCTAAGTCTGCTAAAGAAAATCCTTTTTATGTTTCTTTTTTCTTTTCGACTTATAGATTTTTTTAACCTTTATTTACCTCTACTTACATGAGCGCCGCTTGTGGTGGCAAAATTTCCTAATGTGTAAATCGTAGAAGTTCAAATAATAATGTGTGTGTTTATACAGCCGGACGTTAGTCAGCCTCAGTGGGCGTCTGGTGTCGCAGCTGTAGACGAGAAATTTAGCCAGTGCGGCACAGCAGGCAAGCCTGGGGTTTTTAAAGTGCATCACGCAGTAGTGATACACGACCGCACGCCCATATACGATGCTCATCCAGGTCGAAACGAGCAGGGGTGGGGATTGCACCCAAGATCCCTGGGTTCTGCAGCGCAAGCTTTCACTCCACGTGCTCCCGAGCCGGAGTACGCCAGCCAAGAAGGTTATAGGGGGCAGGACGTGGCGCCCGTATTCTCCATACATGAAGCGAAGTCTCAACGGAAGTAGGCGTGGTCACAGAATGTCCATCCAGTCTCTCGGATATTGGGACGATCATTTTCCTGTGTTTTTCCTTCTACCAAGTCTGCTAGTTTTTATCACACTATCGAGGTAATTTTCATCGCAATCAGCAAACTCAGTTAAAGGACGTCTCCATGAAAATATAGGGCAAACAACCGCGTTGCCATGGCGTTGCCTTGGCACCGCTTTTAGCGTCGCCAAGATATGTCCCCTCAGACTCTTGGCCAGTGAAAAGATTATTTTCCTGTGTCATATTTCTTTTAGAAAATTTTCCATCTTTTACCCATAGGATCGGATAATTTTCATCGCCAATAAGAAAACTCGGGTAACGAACGTCGCCATAAAAATATGGTACAAACAACCGTGTTGACGCGACAATGCGACGACAACGTGGTTGTTTGCCCCATATGCATTTACATGAAGGTGTTCACTGAATCGGTGCCGAACAGGCGAGATACCGAGCCCAACACTTGCCTGACCAGTAGGAAGTCGGCGTGTGGCGGACACTCTCGACACTGCGCCTGGGGCGTCGTCTGGAGCGAGTCGTCATAGAGTGGCTCTGGAAAGTGAGGTGTGTCAAGCGTCGCACGCACAAACGCGGAGAATGACATAGCGGATTGAGAAAGCCGTTCAAGCCCTGCTTCCAGCAGGTGTTCATTTCCCTCTGCGGTAAAGACAACGCGCGCTCGCATCAAATCTGTTTCTTGTGTGCCAGTCGTATCGAAGCCGTGGCCGCGACGTAGCCCGCGACAGCGGGCCGACGAAGCAGACCCGCAGGCACGGAGCAGACGACCAAGCAGCGAGCAGGTGACGAGAGCTTGTATGAGCGCGTCAATGCCGCCGGTGCGCGAGGCAGTCTGGGATTGAGCTCTTCTTCCGGCGCCACTGAGCATGACGTCAAGCTCGGATCCTACGGTATGTTAAACCTCCTTGGCAAGCTAGCCCACTCGGCCACCGATTCCCCTCAGAAGTTTCCAGACCAGTAAGTAGTTTATAAAGCCACGCTTACTATAACCATTTAAAAGCGCGTGGCCATCCAGATGCCATTCTTGGGGAAACCGCCTCCAGCAAGATGGCGCCCAGCGGATTGCGCAGAGAAGGCTTCATCCCTATTGCGGCGTCCAGTGGAGACGCAAGAACAAAAGACGTCCCCTAGAGATTGGTTTCGATTGGTCCCGAAGACGATCCATTCCAAATTAAAACCCCGTGTTTAGTAGTCATCATCATCACCACCACAGTGGGCAACTAAGAGTCAGAAACGGCTCTTAGTTGCCCACGTTACTGGCCCCCTTTGAGCCTGACCCAAACTTAGCGATGAAACTCTCTTCCCCGCGAGGCTTGGCGCACGCGCACACTCACTCTCCTGACGTCTGCTTCCGCACGACCAATATTGGCATCACCTATCTCTGCGCGTATTTCGCCCTTTTACGATTTTTTTTGCACAGATAGAATCGGTACGTAAAAAGCAACAAAATCCTAACTACGGTACGATGCCCATGTCTTCTGATAGATGGAGGAACTTTGTTATGCCGTCAGGCTGCCCTTCAATTGTAGTTCGCGGACAGCCTCCAAGACGGAGCTCATTATTGGAAAAAAGATCCATTCCCGTTGGAATGCGAGATTCTACGGAATTATAGGGAACAACTGGTTATCAACCCCAAAATTGCTGGGAAAATTGCCCGTCTGAAACGGGCCTTACTAGTACTGATGTACAACATCGTCGCGAGGGTGCACACATAAACAAATGTAGGTGAACTGTTCTAGACATATCATGACGTGCGCAGCGAAACAGTGATCTAGGACCTCTACTCCTTTTACTACACATAAACAACAGTCTTGGATTATAATCAAATTCTGTACATATGACGGTGACACAAGCACGTTTATTCCAGTTAAACATACAATAGCTTTATATAAAAAAATACTACCCTCTTGCATTAAAAGGTTCGGCCGAGGTAAGTTGTATAAATATTAATCTTCCCCAAACAAAATTTATAGTTTTCCGCGCACGAAGCTTCAGAGGCAAACCACATTATTTGCTAAATTATGTATCTCTAATCCTTGAATTTGTGAGCAACACTAAAACGTTTGCAATGATGTTTTTCGATAGCATGTTAAATAATGACTGCGTAAAGTACCTCCGTCCCAAGCTAAATAAATTGACGTACCTGTAAGAAACCAATGTACATGCTCCCAACACACACGGAAGTTATATACAGGGTGTTTGATTTTATTTCGAAGAGGAGATTTTTTTAACGGGTGAGGGTTACAGGGTTTCCGTCTTCACCATGATGCTTATCAGGCTTGGCGGGCGGACAATAGATTAGAAAACAACCGTTATCGACCCTGTCAGTAAACTAAGCTGTGTTAATTGACATTTTAATTATTGGTTTAATAGGTTATGTTGCAATTACCGTTCTGATGGCAATCACTATTAGAGGCTAGACACCTGTTAATGATTTGAGAAAAGTAATGTTTTTTTATAGATAATAATAACAAGAACAGTCTTTCATTTGGGTGTCGAAAACCATTCAGAAGGTCTTCACTTTGGTACACCGTCGTCAACAAGCAGAAATACGTTTACCAAGCAGAAAATAGAACAAATTAAGAGGCAGATGAGTGCTCATTCACTTGGCTGTGGTACAATGCAAATGATGAAATGGGAAGATGAGGTGTAACGGTGGTGTTAAATAATGACTATATCTGACAAGGTGTTGAAGTGTTACAGGGTGAGTGAACATAAAAACAAAAAAAACAGATATCTGGTTACAGGTAAAGAAACATAACAATTAACCTTCCCAAGCTGCGCAGAATCCATTGCCCCATTTACAAGTTCACGCAAAAGTCACAAACCGTTCTTCTTGTAGACAAAAGTGGAAGTGGAAACATCTTTAGTACATATATGTACTAAACAGTTTCCACTTTCATAATCATAAAAATGGGGTATTTAAAGAATCTATCATATACAATTCGAATAACCTTTTCCTGAACATTTTCAATGCTCATGAATAGCCTGCATTTCAGGTATCGAGTTCCTTGTGACAGACGCAAATTCAAGACCCGACCTTACTAAAGAATCGAAAAGGTATGAAAGAGCAGGGGTTCCTAAAATTTTTCTTCAATCGTGATACTATTCCTAACACTCAATAAACATTGTCCACGACAAAAATATATTGTTTATAAAAGTTAAACCCCTATAAATACACGCTAAAATATTTTATGGGTGATCCACGCTCTATAGGTATTCTTCTAGAGATTATATATAAAATCAGCAGCATGCCGTCGGCAAAAATAGAACACTTTTGTTTATTGGGGATGAAAGCCCGCTGATTTAGCATGCACCACTCGATAATTAAAGACACATTATTTTGTAGTATAATACAGTCTAAAAGAGTATGAATGCTTATGAATAACTCAATATCATCAGCAAAAAGTAGAAGCTTAGAAATACTTACACGAGGCACTGCATCAATAATAAATATAAAATACAAAAAAGGCCCAGGATTGATCGCTAAGCAATAGCGGATGTTGAACAAAATAATTCCGGAGAGAGTGTCAGCAACCCGAGCAGTGTTCGAAAGAGATGACAAATTGCTTTCAAACCACCTACATAAGTCCTGACAAACCCCATATGAAAATAGTTTACATTGTAACAATACATGACTACCTCTGTCGAAGGCTTTAAGCATATCAATATAAATTGTATCTACCTGACTTCTATTTATAACAATAGGAGCGGAATATTCTAAAAAAATATAGTACACAAATTAGTCTCCACAGACCGGCCACTCACGAAGCTATGCTGCGCGGGTGTAAGTTTGTCGAGTATAAAAAAGCATTCGCACACGTATAACAAGCTCAAAAACCTTGGATAAGCCACAAACTAAAGAAAGTGGCGGGTAATTTGTAACAACAGAGGCATCGCCACTCATTAAAATTGGTACAACCACAAATTTCTATCAAAACGAAGGAAAGGTGCCCGAACTTAGGGACATATTAAAAAACGTGTTTCAGAATAAGAATGAAAAGTTCACTACGTCCTTTGGTACAAAACTCGGTATACCAGCAGCACCACTCAAAAACTTTGGTTTCAGCTTCCTAGATCAGTGTTTCCTAGATCAGTGATTTTATTCGTCCGATTTCATAATTGAGCACAAACGGACGCTCGAAGCCCTGCCCACAATCACGTATCATAAAAAAAGCATTAGAACGCTTGTTTTGACGAAAACCCGGTGGTGTCTTAATTGTTTGTCAGTGCCGGTTAGAAAGTGAAAAAGCAGGGAGACGGTGACACGTGCGACGTTCCCATTGGCTCGAAGCGCTGACGTAAGCACGCGTCAACCTCCCCCTCCCTCTTGGCGCAGACAAACTGACAGACACCAAGGGGTTTTCGTCAAAACGAGCCGTTTCGTTTTCGTCACAGTCGAGGCGCACAGCTGGCGGGGGCCAACGCTGTACACAGATTGGAAACGAGTGCCAAGTAAGCGCTTGACTTCGAGTCAAGTTCGGGCCGAACGTGGACGCAATCGTCGTGTCTAATCTGTGCCCAGCGTTGGCCTTTTCTAATGACGCCATCTTATTCAGCACTACGGTTTTTTTATCGAGGAGGTGTTGCGCCGTGGCGAGCTGGAGTTGCGGGCGTGCTTAGTTGCCGCTCTGCTGTCGCCTGTTGTTTTTCGCTTCAGGTTTCCGTAATAGCGGTGCGTGGGCTGATTTACGTGTGCAGTTAAAACAATGAATGCGGTTCCCTCCACGAGTGATATGGATACAGTTTCTTCCGCGAGTGGTATGGACGTGGTTCTTTCCACGAGCGATATGGATGACCTAATCCAAGAGTGTCGACGTACTCTGACAGGCAGAGTACGAAAAAGGAGTGAAAAAATTACAGTAAGATATATTGGTGGATTCTTATCGAGTCCGATATCATGACCCTTGGTATCGCCAAGGGTTATAGAAAGCTGATAGAGGAACCCAAAGAGAAAAGTGCTTGCGTCAGCGTTAGCGTTTCTCAAGGGGGACGTGAGTGACGTTTCCAACGGTCATGCTACAGCATACCCCAAGAATCCACCAATGGATCTTCCTAGACTTTTTCAATCCCAAATAATTTTTTGTTAAATATATGGTGTAAGAGTTAGACGAGTTCTGTTTTCATTATGTATAGAGCAGGCTCCGGTGGAATAAGGTGATAATTGTCACGGTAAGTTTACTAATTAATTAAAATATCTTAACTTTTTAATTGTTGGGTTTAGGGTTCATATTAGAAGTGCAGTGTTAACCTCCATTACTATCAGGGCCAAATTATTCTAAATAATTTGCAAAAGATGTACTATTGGGATCAAATGAACTGCGAACAGCAGAGCGCGTGGCCGTCGGTACATGCTGCACCTCCTGGTGGCCTCTTGAAACTGATAAAACTGCGGATTGGAGAGTATAGGGCGCTGCGGGGTTGTGTGTCCTTCACCGATGTGTTTGACCTTTGCCCAGAAAACCCAAGCTTCGACGCTGCGCCGGTGGTCCGCTGGCAGTTCCTTCAGACACACTTTCATCGGCTCGGGTATAAGCCGCGAGGAAGCTCGCGGCTCGCAGCATGACCAGGCTGCTAGCACGCCCGCCGGGCGCGCGCGTCCATGGAGCATTATTGCAGCGTCATGCTCCTTGCTATTTTCTTAATACGCGTTGTGATTTCCTTGTGAGCAGTATAGCAGAAACTGTGTGAAATACGAGACAGAATAACCAGAGGGGACTCAGGACGGCTGCCGACGCCTAAGTGAAGTCAATTACCTGGCAAAACAAAAATATATTGTTTATAAAAGTTAAACCCCTATAAATACACGCTAAAATCTTTTGCATGGGTGATCCACGCTCTATAGGTATTCTTCAGAGATTATATATAAAATCAGCAGCATGCTGTCGGCAAAAATAGAACACTTTTGTTTATTGGGGGATGAAAGCCCGCTGATTTAGCATGCACCACTCGATAATTAAAGACACATTATTTTGTAGTATAATACAGTCTAAAAGAGTATGAATGCTTATGAATAACTCAATATCATCAGCTAAAAGTAGAAGCTTAGAAATACTTACACGAGGCACTGCATCAATAATAAATATAAAAAATAGAAAAAAAGGCCCCGGATTGATCGCCAAGCAATAGCGGATGTTGAACAAAATAATTCCGGAGAGAGTGTCAGCAACCCGAGCAGTCCCCCAAAGTTCTTGTCTCTCGTGTGTGGATCCGGGATTGCCAAAATGCAGGTCCGTCTAGCTCCCCATATTCACCTGAACATTTTAACAAAATTCAGAATCTTCGTCATTGAAATTTTGTAGGCAGTCAGGTTCTCGTTCAACGCACTCATTAAATTATCACCCCGTGTTTCAGAAGTGTGTACAATAAGCTAAATCAGTTAGTTCGTGCACGGAAAACCCTGTAGAGAGAGCATGACGCTGCGGTGATGTTCCACGGACGCGAGCGCGCAAGCAGCCAGCTCCTGCTACAAGTCCCTTGATAAGAGCTACCAACAAGCAGCGACACTTTTGAAGCGTCGACTGCGTGACGGTGCAGGTTTTAGGAAGCGAATGGCCGAGCACAGCAGGGGTTTGAACTCAATGCCGCCATTTTGTTCCAGCGGATTGTGCTCTGTCATTTGCATTGGTTGTAAAAAAACTGTAAACGAAAAAAACTGGTACAAAGATACTTATAAAAGAAGTATCAAGGGACTTCAGCCTCGAGTGGCGTCAACATCACCTAGAATAATCAAAGTCTCCGTATCGCCTCCTCTCCCTTCATGAAACATCATCAGAGTCCGGATCGCGCTAACGCGGGTATTGGGCCCAGAGTCTGACCTTCGACGCGCTGATTGAACATGGTCCCCTGCCCCAACACTGACGCAGCACTCGTGCCTCATCTCAAGCCTCGATCGATCCGAATCTGATGGCGGTGCGATCAAAGTGCGTACGCGTTCTGCTCCTCTAGGTGGTGTTGGCGGCGTGCTTCCTCGCACGGCTTATGCCAAGCCAACGAAAGTGGCTGTGACGGAACTTCAACACACCACCGGCGCAGCGTCGAAGCTTGGGCTGTGCTGGGCGAGGGTCAGAAACACCGGAGTAGGACGCACACCCTCACAGCGCCCTACTCTCCAACAAGCAATCTTATCAGTTTCAAGAGGCCTCCATGAGGCGCAGCATGTACCGACGGCCACGCGCACCGCTGTTCGCATTTTATTTGAAGCCGATTACTACCGAGTTTTTAACTATTAACTGATAAGCGTTTGTGTTTTTTCGCCCGCTTTAAGAATTGCACCCGAAAAGAGCGTCTGAAGCCAACTCAAGCCCTGCCCACAATGACACTTGGAAGAGTGACGTCTCGTTTCAATTATATCATTACTCATCACTTTCTCATCAGTGTGCCCTTAGGGGCGCGCCGACGACACAAGGGACAATGTTACCTCAACGACTACGTCACTCTTCCCAGCGTCATTGTGCGTCATTGGGCTTGATGAACTCGTTTTGCGTGCCATTTCTAAAATGGACGAAAAAAACATAGAAAATGAATCAGTTAATAAGTAAAGAAATATAAACTTTTCTCAAATTCTTTGAATTGATCCGACCACTACTAGTAATAGCCGTCTACACTGCAATTTCAGTATGTCACCTGAACCAAATAATTAAAAAAAATTAATATGATATTTTAGTTAGTTGGTCAACTTAGCAAGACGATTACCCTTTCATCTAATGTCCGCCGAGCCGGATAAGTACATGGCAAAGACGGCACTAGACTAACTCTCAAGTTTTTTAAAAGAACAAACACAAAACGGGTTGAATGAAAATTACACACTCTGTATATTGCATATACGTACTATCAGGATTGGGCAGTATCGCGATACAAATGTATCGCGATAGTATCTCAGAAATACATTTCGGTATCTGTATTTCTGTATCGCGATACTTTTTTTCACCAGTATCTCTATTCCTGTATCGAAAATACATTTTGAATGCTTTCTTTGTATCGCGATACAATCGAGGGTGAAATGTATTTCGTTACATTTCTTAAAAAATACTCCCTCCGCCCCCCAAAACAACAACAACAACAACAAGAACAACAAAAAACAAATCCGAACGCTTTTCTTATTATTTTTTACTTCTGAGGGCACCAGGGTCAAGGAGATGCTGGGGCATTGTTACCATGCTGACCAAGGTTCCTTCCAATTCTCCAAACTATTTTTCAGTGCGTCCTCTTCTCTCTTCTGAGGTGTGTTGCGTAGTCGGGGACTCGAACCAGGTGGCGTGCCAGGAATGGAGTCAGAGCATCTTCTGCCGCAGGTCCTTAGGTAGGGATTTCTGGAGTCATTGGGGAATTGTAGTAGACCGTCTCGCAGCCCGCTAAGCACCCGGACAGCGCTCCGTAATCCGCCACAAGACCTTGAACTATGCAGACAAGGCTGGCGGCGCGCAGGCGCAGCTGCGGCGTTTTCTTCACGGATACCGTAGCAGAGGAGAAAAACGGTCTACTTTAATTCCCTATTGTTTGCTGGCATCCAATGCCCGCTGCTAACCGTCTCTCTTGCCTTAGCGTACACAGTACACCCAGCCGCCAAAGCCGAGTCGCAGTCCGGTGCAGCACGAGCCTGGCGGTGGTTGACTAGAAATAGTACGATGACTCACGCAGTGAAGTTCAACACATATTCGAATGCGTCTGCGGCTGCGCCTGTGATATTGCACGGCTCAAGGATACATTATCAGCCGACATGAACGTGACCCGCTGCTCTGGTGATCCAGAAACCCAGGAAGAAGGCCAGACGTGGCCTCGCTGTGCCGACCCAGACTTTGTACACCTGCGATTCGTCTCAAGCGCACTGTTTCTCGGAGAGCTCGCACCTGTGACGACAATATTAGGTCGCAATTCACGAGGTGTCTGTTTGGATGATGCTAGTCGAAATTTGACGACTGCAATGCATGCGTCGGTGGCGGAGGGTCGGCAGGAAGTACCGTCACATCAGGAATGCCACCGTGTCGTTTTTTTTAACTGTGACAGAAGATAAGACATGTGTTCCAGGATTCTTCAGGTGGTCCACCATTCTCGGAAATTCCAAACGACACTGCCTGCACGATCTTCAACGAGGTAACCCACAACGAAAGTACGTATTGTCCTTTCATGCAGCAGTGTGGTAAAGTTTCATGTTCAAGGCCACACCTACAGATGAAGAATACCAGTTCATTCCACCGTGACGTCATGTGATCAATGTTGTCAGGGGCGTCCTTATTGGACAGGGGCGTGGTGACATTTTGATGGGATTTAGGATGACATGAAATTTATTTAGAGTTCGCAGTCTTTTCGCATCCCTCGTCAGAGAGACAGGATGTCAGGGAAGGGACCTCGGTCAGTCCTTGATGGAAAGTTTTTTCGAGCCCATTGAAGACTTTTTGTTGTCCAAAATCGCTACCTTCGAGGCAACATGCGAAGCCTACGGGAAAGTGATTTCAGGATCAAAAACTTCCACTTCCAACTTCAAGGTTCATCTCATTTGGCGTTTCAAACAAATTTGAAAAAGGGATTGCAGTATTAGTATTTCTGTATTTGTATTTTTGCCCTCCCTAAAATGTATTCCGGTATTTGTATTTTCCGATACTTTCTGCCTCTACTTAAAATGTATTTCCGATACGCATCGCGATACACCTTTACAGATATAATTCAGTATCAGTATTTTAGCTACTAATATATTGTATCCCAGTATTTGTATTTCCAAACACATTTTTGAGTATTTCTGCCCAACCCTGCGTACTAAGCACGGGATACGTAAACGTTCAGAAGGGACTGGTGAATTATCTTAGCTAGTGCCGAAGTGTATCTTCTAAGCATTTAAACCTGTTCAGCTATATTTCACACCCTGAATCAAACTAACTATGCAAAGCAAAAAAAAAAAAACCATGCCCATCTTTTTAATTTAAATAGTTACTTTAGTCAAGGTATACATTTTGGGCAGGTGACAGGCAGCCAGATAGCTTTCATGTATTTATTATTTCACCTCGTTCGTATAATAGTTTTGATCGCTATAATTTTTGTTAAACCATATCTCCTTGTTACGCCTGCTTTGTGTAGCAGTTTACATAATACTCCGAGTTTTTTTATGTTGGCATTTTGTGTTATTGGGGGATAAGAAGCTTCGTCAGGCTGTAACCCTGCAACTTTTTTCTGGCCCCCATTCACCACAATTATACAACTTAGTGTAAACAAATAAACCTTTATTGTAAAAAAAAAACTGAAAACAACCACAAAAAGTGTGTTGCAATTAAGAGCGGAAGCTGTTGCGTTTGTGCTTTAGGAGTTATGTGCTTTAGGAGATTTGCTTTTAGTCGACGGGCTTTAGAATATTATTTTTAGGTGCTCTGCTTTTAGTACAATCGTTGAGTAGATGTGCTTTCGGAGTTGTCTGCCGTCGCACAGTGATCTTGCGTGACATGCTTTTTGCGGAAAAATAGCAGAGATGTGTTTTTTTTTTTTGGTTGAAATGCTCTGATAGAACAAGGTTTTAGTTAATTGCATCTCTTGAGCGAAATGCGGGGTACGGTATTTTTCTCAAGAAAATTTCTGAAACTTTGTCATTTGGTTCTGAAACTTTGGCATATTTTCTGTAGACACGCCGGAGGATCTTCCAAAACCCCGAAGCGGTTGCTGCGGCGGCGAGGGGGGAGGGGGGGGGAGAGTGAAAGGGAGCGATAGCGCGTCTTGCCATAGATGACGTGGTTGCGCAAGGGGCGCCGCATCGCGTGATCATGCGACGGGGCTTCATCTGATCAGGTGGATGTTTGCGTAGTGACGCAGCCGAATTTCGCGGAAAAGAAGTTTCTAACAGCTTTTGCTGTAAAACAAATGACATAACACAGCTCGTACACATGCGTATGACCACGATGTTCAGTTACAAATAACAAAAAGGTTATTGTTTGTACATCTCCTGGCAGAGGCGTTACTTGCAAACAAAGCCCGAATAAAACAGATGCTGGTAGGAATTACCCGACGAGGAACCTCTAGGAAAACTCAAAACTTTATGTGATCTTGTGCAACGCATGTATGAACACTCTCGGTGCTGAGGATATTGACGTATCTCACTGATACGAATTTAAACATGCTGTTTCCAAATAATATCTAATCTTACTGTTCATGAGCACAAAAAATTACTACATGAATGAATATATGAATGTACCCTTCCTCTAAAGTAGCCAGTAATAACCTTTCGGTTAAAGATGATTTCTCACTTCTGTGTGAGGTGAAACATGTAACGCGTTGGAGTAAAGAAACCCTGCGCTTTCTGAACCAAGTGCTGAACCTTTTGCTCTATTAATCAGATTCTTACAGAACCACAATGACCAGCGCGTATCAGCACGAAGCAGCCAGCGACGCCGGACAAAGGCACGGATTAGCAGGCACAAAAGTTTAGATGGGCACCCGAAGCCTTTGATCCTGACTTGAGCCAGAAATAGAGGTGCACGGGGGCTCCTGAGATTAGCTCGAACAAAGATTAGTCTATTCTTCGTTTCACTTAGCGAAGAACCGCAACGCGCGCTACGAACAACCGGGGCCAATCTGTGGACCCGGAAGTGTCACGAGACGCTCTGGTTAGGAGGAGCGACGCGCGGAGCGTAAAGTCACATGACCCGCGTGGAGTTCTGGATTGGCTGCGGTGGCCTCTTAAGGTCCGGTGTGGTTCATCGTGAAGTGAAGCGGAATAAGAAACCCCCGGGCGGTTTTCGGTAGGGAAAGAGAACCGTGGATCGATCGGAACCGAAGACTTCCAATGTTCGTGTTGCACGTGAAAGTTAGGTCGAACTTCACTTTAACCGCACATGCTACCATACGTTCTTTTGTTTCGAAAGTTATATGTTCGAAGTCGTGGTAGCGCATCAGTGATATTCGATCATAAATAATAAGAGACTTGACGCTGCAATGACCTTTGCTTGTATGTACGATCACTGACAATATGAGCAGAAACAGTCCTTCGTGCTTTTTCTTGGCATATCCGCGAATTTTTGAGAGAGTTCTGGTCCGAATTAGGTACGGAGTGCAAAGCTGGGGGCTCTTACTTCGGACTATTGGCCATATTGAGATATAATAAAGCTTGTAGACCGCAGAGAGAGGAAACGTCCGGATCGGGTGTTTCAGCTCAAACTATCCGTGGGGGTACGGGAGTTCGCAAGTGGTATTCTACAAGCATAATTATTGAGAACACTCAGAAGGAGGTAAAAGCATACTTTTACCTCTTTTACCTCGAGACTGTCCCTTATAAGGGACAGTCTTGAGGTTCTTCGTAATTGTGTTCAATCAACACCACATTGTTTGCGATCTTACCTTTTGTTCATCGTATTCTATGATATTTATACGCTTGCCTCAACTGAGGACCGTTGAGGCAAGCGCATTTAATACATAGAGCGTCGAAGCTCTTTAAAACAATGCGGCATAAACGGCTACCGAAAAAAATGAATATGAAAAACTCAACACCTACTCGGAAGAATCTATTAGACAGCTTTAGTAGATCGTTCCGTTAAATCCGATAACGATACCTGCTACTCCGCCGATGAATTATTGCAGTGTATTGTTATCGGGTATCGTTATCGCAGTTATCGAAACTATTTACTAAAATTCCCTATTAACTTCTTGCCTGACTGTAAGTTGAATGACTGATTGTAGAGGTTCATAAGCGAGATAATGAGCAGTGAAGGCAATATAAATGTGACCCTTTGTCAGGCACGCTATTTGCATCGTTTGTAGCAGTTGCTGACATAATATACTAAAAGAAAAACTCGAACAACTTCATGCCAATACAAGGGGGACGAACATTTATTTATTAATTAGGCAAGATGAAAGCACAAAATTAGAAGATATAAAGCACTAAAACATATTAAAACAGCAAAGAAAACGCGGAGCGAATGAAGAACGGACAGCACGGCGAAGCTGCTAAAACCGGGACATAACGTGCTTTTGCTCTCACAAGGGCCATTCGGAAGTACCACAACTTTACCAGGAGAGCTTTGCAAGACGGCGGGACGAAGCGGGACGAAGGAACCAAGACATCGCCGCCTGCTGCGATTGGTCAGCGCCAAGCCGCTGACCAATCGCAGCAGGCGGCGATGTTCTGCTTCCGCCTCAAACCGCTGTCTTGCATAGGCTTCTAGGTGTTCATCTTTGATACCTTGCGTTGCCACACCGTACCAGCTACGAAAAAAATACTTCAACAATATCTGTCAAATACTATGCTACACAGTGTGGTGCCTGATAGGCGGTTGATACGGTAACATCTGTTATGACCTTCATCACTGCACTGCGTGCAGGTATGTGCTGACCAGCATCACCGCTCACATATACCAGAAAGTTTTCCTCACGTAGATTGATGGTTCCACCATGACTGAACTTAAGGACATATAAAAATATGCCTTCCAATATGGATATGAAAGGAGGCAATCAGGGCTTGAGATATTATACTTAATTTTATGTTAATTCCGGACGGAGGGACCAATCAAATAGCGTCCTAGGTTCACCAACATGGTGCTAGTCATGTTTCTCTCTGTTGTAATATAGCTGAACCAAACATGTATAGGGAAGGCCCAGTGGTATGCACTTTTGATGTGCTTTACCGGGTCCCATCAGCTTGTAGCGTCAGCTGCTTTTCTTCTTCGATGCCGTTGTCTTAAATAACAGAAAATGCACGAGCCTCGATATCGCGATATGATTTTTCTGCTCTCAAATTCAGTGCAGCCTGCCTGTGCTTTTTCCAATGATGGCCGGGTTGATAGAGCATGGCGAGCTTCCCTTTGTGATACAAGTTAAATGGCACTACGGGGTTTTTGCTAGCTGGAAAGTGAATAAAGGCTATACTACCGTACCCATTGGCACTAAAAAGCACATTTCTTAATTTTGGAAACCATAATGACACCTGGGCCGGCTTCCTAGAACAGCGTCTCAGCTGAGACTGGGTGAAAGAAAGCACTGCAAAGGCTGGGGCGCGCGAGCGTCTCGAGACGCAGCTTGAGTCCCATTCAGCTCGTGCGCTGGCTTTGGCAGTGCTTTCTTTCACCCAGTCTCAGCTGAGACGCTGGTTCTAGCAAGCCGGCCCTGACCTCCCAGTTCGAACTTCACGGGGATACAGGGCCGTCGTAATATTTGAAAAGCATTGCTTAAACGCGACATTCAGAAAAACCCATACCACGCATTTTGATGCAAAGAGCTACATAGAAAATATGATACTTTTACGTACAGAGTGAATGTCTTAATGTCACATAGGGAAGCGAGTGTTTGTCGACTCCAGATTGCCTCGATGAAGTTGTAGAGAGATTTTGTAAGCCGCCATGAACCAACACCTCCCAGATAACAAAATCTTAGGACTGGGGTTTCTTTTGTCAACTGTCAGAGGCCCGCGAGGGTCACAGATTGGGACGAGCGCTTCGTTAGCGTTCGGATGAGGCTCGGGTTCAATCAGTGAGAATACGATTCCGGCCGAGAGCTGATGCAACGCACGAGCCCATTTTACGTGCCGCGCTGGCCTCTTGTAAATGACGTAAACAACTTAGATCTGCGGCCTTTTTACATCGCAGGCGATGAATGAGCGCGTCTCAGTTATTCACAAGAATGCCCATGATTGAAGACCTGTTACACACAGTGGATTATACAGACGTATCCGTTGTAAAAAAATTGCCACACTCTGGATGATGGACCCTTGCATACAGGGTGGCGTCACTATACTATATATAATCAATAGACTCCTTCCCACCATCGACAAGACATGCCTCTGGCGCAGTTCTCACAAACTGGTGGTGTTTGACCAGCGAATGCACCGCACGTTGTCCGGATGACAAGGCCGACGTCACGTGACATATGTGGACCTGCCGATGCTGACGCTGGTTGTCCTGGTACGGCTCAGTCTCGTCGTACCACGCGCCACAAACTGGGACCGGTTGGGCCGTAGGCAGCCCAGAAGGGCGTCCTTGAAGCTGTTCCGGAAGCTCTTGGACATGAAGCCGTAGACCAGAGGGTTGACGCAGCTGTTCATGTACGAGAGCAGGTGGAACGTCGTCCGGAGGGGCTTCAGGTAGCTGTAGTTGAGTGTCGTTACGCCACCGAACGCCGTCAGGACGTTCAGGATCAAGATGGGTGCCCAGCAGATGACGAACAGGGCCACGACGAGGATGAGCATCTTGATGACCTGAGTGCACAACAGTCATCAACTTCATAAAGGCTGAAATTTATTGAATCGAACGTAAACGTAGATAATATTAACGGACAATCTGTGTAGAGACTTTATGCTCAGACATCAGGGTACAAGGTGACATCACGAATGTAAGCACGAGAACGGGTGGGCAGGTAGATTTGGAACTGAACACTTGTGCCACGGTGCATATGTTTAGTGGCCACATAATATAAAAAGCTTCTTAAGGCTTTATAAAGTTTGTTTAAAAAGAGTCGTGAAAGCTGTGCTAATGCGATCTGTGCAGGTGATTTACACGGCAAGAGAGGCATAATATAAGGGGACAAGCGTCACGGTAACTCAGTTGATTAGCTAAATTTTGTGCATTAACGTTCTAATTATTGAAGTTAAAGATGCGGTTTCCATCAGAAACTTGTTGAGCGTTATCGTGGTGGTGAGTTAAGGTCCGTTCACACTCTTGCAACCGAGTTCGACCGAGAGAGACCAAACCGGCTTTTAAGCCTCTTGCGATCCCTTAGGACCAGCCCGGCTGCAGCGGAGCTGGTCCTAAGAGGTCGCAAGAGGCCTAAAACCGGTTTGGTCTCTCTTGGTCGAACTCGGTCGCAAGAGTGTGAACGGGCCTTTAGCGTTACCACTCGTGCAATAGGCGCAGGGCTGCATTATGGTGCGAAAACGAGTGCCCGCGCCGTTTTTCCGTCTCTTATCCGCATTTTCGAACCACAATTGTGGTCACTTCTTTCTCGCAATATTTGGGGTACAAAATCTGAAACCGTTCCGAAAACTCTGCTCCTTCGTAAGCGCGTTCATGTACGTACGTTACATTAACAGGAGCCGATTGAAGCAGCACCAAACGTGCATCGTCGGGGCTCTCGTCGTCTTTGTGCGTTTCTGATATCACAGGCTAAGCCAATCGCGTACAGTAGATGTTCCATGACCTAGCGTTTTATTTTCTGCGTGATCGGTTAAGCCGGCGATAAGAAACGCACAAAGGCGACGAACGCCGTGAGAATGTGCCTTTGGCAACCATTGATTGACTAGATTAAAGTCCCTAGATAAGGGGTTCCTACGGGTGGCGACATTTTTGAAGCGCCGACTGCGTGGCGGTGCAGAGTTTAGGAAGCGAATGGCGGCGCACAGCAGAAGAGTGAGCGGAACGACGCCATTTCGTTGATACGGAATGCGCTTCTTCATTCGATTAGTTGTCGTTACTTGTAAGAAGAAGCATCATGGGACTTTAGACTAGACTGGCTCGTAGTACCGGCTGCGGCGGGAATTAAAGTGAAACAGAGTACAAGGCCGGAGAGTGCATCCACAATTCGACGGCAGGAAATACCCATTTTAATTTCCAAGGGGAAGTCCCACCGAGTTCCGTCAAGAGGTTCCGCAGCCTCATCGCGGTACACGCTCCACTGTTTGTATTTATTTTGACCATGACTGTATCCTTCACCAACACTGTCACGTAGCTGAAAACTCTTTCTGCAAAAACAGGACATATCCCGTAATTAATAATGGTATAGTCTGGAAAGGGGTATCAAGTTTTATATTAAATTTGAAACGTGATTCCCAGATAATGTAGCTATATGTCGATCCTCATTTATTACAACATTTTTTTTTTATTTCGAAAGGTTGTCAATTATAATATTTTATTGTTTCAATCCCAGCTACTTGTAAAAGCGGTACAACTCACATATTTACTCTCAAACTCGGCCAACGACGTTACTTACCGAAAGGCTCGAGCGCTTTGCTACAAAGTACATTATTAACGTTACGAATCTCAAAATCGTGCAGACACAACTGATCCATGGCTATAAGTTATGGCTACAGCGTATTTTGTGTAAATTGAGTACCCAAGTTGCCGCGTTCGCTTACCTGCCTAACAGTGTCCTCGTCGGCTCGCGACGGTTTGGCAGTCCTGTGCTCCCCGTTGCTGGAAAACGTGGCAACCAGCTCCTTCTTTGCTCCCGTGCCGGTCTTCTCGGTCATCTCGGTGGAAACCCTGCGGAGTCAGAATGTCGCCCTGAGAATCACTGGGTCGATCACTTAATTGACATCACAATTGAGTAACTCGGGTTTTCCAACATCACTAAGGCTCAATTCCAGAAAATGTACCGAAGACAAACAATTCCTCCTGAGACGAAGTGACTGCATTCGGTTCGTTTCGCCTCAGTATAGAAGGTCATCAAGAAATATTGATCCATTTCATAAAAAAAGTGTACATGTAGAACCGACACTGCTGTTTTATGACATAGAAGCGAAAGTAACATCTGTGACTTCAAAACCTTCATGTGTAAAAGTGAAGTCACATTTCAAAATCAAGACGAGAAAGCTAGGAAAAATTTCGACTAAGTTTTTAATCGTGACAATCGGCGCTGCAAAGTGAACCAAATCGTACTGGGGCCGTAGACTTGTCAAATACAAAGTTGGTGGCGAAAGTTTGCGAAGCGCGCCGATTGGACGCCGGCGGCAAAAGCGCGAAGTCATCGTCGTGATAGGCCAATCGGTGCGATCCATCAACTTCGGCCCCAACTTTGTGTTTTACGAGTTTAGAGCCGCTGGCCTGTTTTTAGAGTCAGTCACAGGTTGAGAAATGTGGGCCTGGCTTGATGTGTCGCTCTTATCACCTCGTGAGTCGTTCTTCGGCGTCCTTATCGGCAAGTACCTCAACCTCATTTTCTGCGAAGCGAAAATAATATAATCGGGACTCGCCGCACCCTACATTTCTGAAATTGTCAGTGACTACAGCAACACCTCTTTGTATAGATCATGTACGCGTTTAGCCGATTTCGGCTATGCTTCCAATAATTCGCATTATTCAGTGTTCGTGAGTTTTAGAAAAATGTATTAAAGAACGAGCAATTCTAGAAAGCTATGTTGAGACGCAGTCACTGTCGGGCTGAGCTTATCACTTAGCTCCTGCTAACGAGCCTTAAAAATGCTAGCACTCACTGATATTAAAGGGGGCATAATTTTTGTTAACACGTACAGCCTACAAAGAAGATAGCATCACCGACACTTCAATTTATTAGTCATGTTTGTTTGTTGACTATTCTTTTTTCTCCCGCGAGCAGGTGGTCACATGCACGTGCCGCTTGAGTGCCGCTAAGACAGTTTCTGTACTGAAGCATGCGTAAAGAGGGATTACAATTCGACGATGAGGAATAATCCGCTTATCCAGGATCGGTGACGGGGAAATAGCAGGCGAAGTGCCATTAGCAAATAAGCTTCCAACTGGCAAAAAAAAAAAAAACAGCCAGAAAAAAAAATAATTTAAGATATATCAAAATTGCAGCAACATCGAACGTGCCACTGGACACACTCCGTTCACCCCTAAGCTGACAGTGCGGTGGAAGCAATATACCTGCTTTGGACCAGTCGTACGTCTATCTTTCACAACGGGATCATGCTCCAGCCCGTACCCACGCGCAGAGAGCGGAGTCAGGTGATGAAAGGGAGGCGGTCGATTGGTTTGGCGAGACGGCAGCTTCAACCACACTCTGAGCTCAGGGTGGCGGGAATAGTCGCCGCGCCATCAGGTAATCCCATTAAGAAAACAAGGCCCACCAGATTCTTACCGCCTACTTCCGTCCGTATAGTCTCTTTAACGACGTTTTAATGAAGCCTGTGTTGACTCAAACGAAATGTTATTAGTGGGTACTCTAAATATAAGAAGGTTACGTCTAAGCTGAAGTTCTCATGCTTTTCCATTCAACGCACCATACATATATCACCAAACGAAATAAGAAATAAAAATAATCTTGATCCTACGCGTGAAGTTGGGAGACATATAGTACGCAGTGGAAGGACGAGTTTATTTCTCTCCTTATAATAAACTAATCCCCCTTAATAATTAATTGCCATTAATTAGTGGGATGAACTAAATGTAGTGCCGGCGCGACGTTTTTCTTTTGGCGTTTTTTCGTAACGTCCAGCTCATCTTATGAAATCGCCAGCCCTATAACACGGCGATAAAATAAAAAACCTCGAACTTTGCTAGAAAATGAGAAACCATTATATTCACGAGTATCGACCTTCAAATGAAGGTCGATACTCGTGAATAGACCCTTTTCAAAACTTCGCGCCATCTAGTAGCTGCTGCGATAATCATCCGAGTACGCCATTGTTTGCGCGCCCCGATCGAAAAGACCATCAAGATTATTTTTATGGTCCAACAAACTCTCGTGATTGCTCATTAGACATTCTTAATAAACCATCACACCTTCTTAATGCCCCATCACATCCCCTTGACGGCCCAACAGACCTTCGTCATGGTCCAACAGTCCTTCTTTATGGCCCATCAAACTTTTTTGATGTTACGACAGGCTTACTTGACGGTGTCTGATGAATCATCAAACAAGTTTGATGGTGTCTGACAGACCATCAAATTATTTTGTTGGTAGCTCTATAGACCATCAAAACGTTTCTCACGGCGGCTGACGAACCATCAAAACGAGTTGATGTTGCCCGGGTCAGACCACCAGGATATCGCGATAGTCCATTAGAACGTCAGAAAAGTTGATAGTGCTTCTCATGACATCTCCCGGTGATGGGAAAAGCCTGACCATCTTCGGGACATTTCAGCAGTGGTCGAGAGGGGACGCCAATGATCTCACATGGTTGCGGACTCATGAATTGCTTCCGGTGTGGAAAGTTGACAGCGGTGTGGCTCGATAACGAAGTGTTCGATCCGTAATTATTCGCCTCAAAAATCTTCCTTGGATACTCGAAAAGTCACGAAGACACGTTCTTATAGACTCAGGTATGCTTTTGAACCATAGTTCTGTTTTGAATTGTGTTCTGGTTCGTTAGAGAAATAATTTGCTGATCCGCTTTGTATGTCAAGTAGATCATGTGGTCTAGGTGAACCAGGTGGCAGAAAATGTTCTCAAAGACGCACTTTGCTCGGTCGGAAATGTATTTACTGAACGAACGCATAGTGTGAACTAAATGTGAGCGAGAAGAAATGTTTTCAAATCCAGGAATGCGGTAAGACGAGGCTTATCGGATTCTCGGCCCGACGAAACTAAGTGCATTGTTCGCTGTCGCACGATGCCGTCATGCCAGGCATGGACAATACGGACAGAGTGTAGATAGCCACGCAATAGACACTTCTAAAGTTGCACGCTGTGGAATCTAGAAAATAGCAAGTTGATTACGTGCATTTTCCCTTCCATTTTGCTTTTGCGATCTAATAACTCAACGGCCAATAGTTCGTAATAAAAATAATGACACGCCATAAACAAATACAAACTTTGCTTTCAAGTTTCTACGGGAATTTCGGAAGATATTTCAACACTTCGCTTGTTTCTTTCTGAAACAACGATGTGCACGAAGTTCATTTAGTCTCTAATGCAATCTTTGTCTTCTCCCGACACATATGTGTGGTTAGAAATTGATGCTGACCATCAAATGAACAGATCATCAAACCATTATGCTGTCAGGTGCTCCAAAATATGACAGAAAATCAAACCATCAAACCATGAAATCACCACATCATCACACCATCAGGCCGCAAACCATCAGACCATTGGTACATTGATGTCCCAAAATACGACAGATCCTCAGCCTCATGAAGCACCAGAAAATTTGTTGGTTATTTCTGATAGGGTTGGCACTTACTCTGAGCATCTATTGAACACGATGGCTGACATAGCGTTCAGCGTGAACTTCGGACAGCCCGTATCGAAAACGAGTGAGATGAATTAGCGTTAGGCGAGGACTGGAATCCAATTAATACACATCGTACCCAAGAGATGGTGACCACCAATGTTGCTCGATGTGGTTTTGAAAGAAAGATATTTTGGAGAAAATAATCCGGAACATGGCAGCCTAACAATAGCGAATTGCTGAATTTCCAGCCAAAGCTTGAAGAGAAGGGCGAGTCATGTGAGCCCGTGACTAAATATGCCTAATATCATAAAGATGTCACGATCCTGTTGAGGTTTAAGTTCGACTGGGTTCAACTTCTTCAAACTTTTAACGCGAAGTTCGACGAAATTTCGACCATCAGGTGCATGCCCAAATAGTCAAAGCCAGCTGGTGCTACCCGGCGGATGGGGTGCTATATTCATTGGAGCTGTTGCTCTTAATATCTAAGCTTTACGTACCAATATATTTAATACCCTCTAAACATCGCTAATTATTCTTTAAAACTTCGAGCAACATAGACCATAAATTATTTTCTCTCCAAATTCAAAATTTTGGAGGAGAGGTTGGGCAACACCGTTCAAAGGTCAAACCCTTTAAACATTTCTCCAAAAGTTCAAAGTTTCTCCAAACCAGTCGAACCTCGAGATTTGGCGTCAAACTTGGGGGTTCCAAAAAGTAAGATACATCCCTACCTAATACTGTACACTAACGGTGACGTGCGACGCCTGTTCAGCAGCTGCAGAAGAACGGTCATTTTTTCCAGAGGTTCTGTTCCATACTACCGGGTGAAACAAGGAGACGGCAGGCTCTTTAAATCGACCGGAAAATTCGGTTTCTTAACCTATCGCGCTACGATTTTGTGCAGCGTTACCCACAGATGGTGCATTTTTTTCGCAAAATTTGCAAAGAACGAATTAACCTGAGGAAAAAGCAAAGAAAGAAAAAGGCTTAGCTCCTATGGAAACGCAGCGACGCCACCGGTCTTCAAACAACACGGCGCCGTTTCGCACGGGAGACAAGAGATGGCGCAACGAACGCCGCCAACGAACGAGCATACGGCGCCGAGAGCCGGCACTTTAGCAGACGATCCTTTTGACTCAAAAGCGGCTCGCGTTCCGCAGGCGGTGACAGTCACAGAAACAAAAACAGGCGCGGTAACAACAAGGAACTGCAGTTCCTTGTCTGCTAAACACGATGGCTCTCGGCGTCGTCTGCTCGTTCGTTGGCGGCAGTTGGCGTCGCGACCCCTTGCGCCATCTCTTGTCTCCCGTGCGAAACGGCGCCGTGTTGTTTGCAGACCGGTGGCGTCACTGCGTTTCCATAGGAGCTAAGCCTTTTTCTTTCTTTACTTTTTTCTCAGGTAAGTTCGTTCTTTGCAAATTTTACAAAAAAAATGCACCATCTGTGGGCAACGCTGCACAAAGTCGTAGCGCGATAGGTTAAGAAACCGAATTTTCCGGTCGATTTAAAGAGCCTGCCGTCTCCTTGTTTCACCCTGTACATTTCACTTCACGTACGACCCGCAGACGTCTCTACGATCTACAGTCAACAATCTAGCAGCGTCAAATGCGCATGGACATGGCGTCCGCAGTCTTTGTGCGTTCGGTATTCCCGGCTAAACCCACTCACACACAGTGATACCGAGTGATCCAGAGCTTGTTTGTTCTGTGCACGCTTTTTTTAGTTGGTAATAACAGACACACAAAGAAGAGGAGCGCCGTGACAATGCACTTACGGCGTTTCTTCATAGGCTCCATCAGGTGATAGAGTCGTCGGCGGTCGGACTCGATGTGAGACGGGTTACAATGGGCTCAAGGCCATGACGTCAACCGACTGCCGAGCGCAGCGTCTCACAGAGCTCGAGAATGATCACCCGAAGCTGGACGCTGAGCATTCGAAGCTCACGTTACAACAATAGAACCATTTCGAAAGTTACGCTCCGATTGTTAGGAGGTCAAATATGGTACAAAGGTACAAAAGCGAAAACAACAGATTTTGCGGAAAGTGCAAGTTTGATACCCGGAGAGATGGAGGACGATGTGGCGGCATTTATACCCCGCTACATGTCGGAGGTGTCTCCCGTGTCTGCCACTGTGAAGGAATTCCACAGCGTCCAATATCATCCCCATGTGCGCGACCATTAGACCGATCTCGCAGCCAGTTTTATTGCGCCACCGCTGCCGCCATGCATCGTGGGAACTGTATGTAGTGTTCCGTACGCAAGACGACCCTGCTGAGGATCTGCGCGAGCAGAGCACGAGGCGGCACAAGCTGTTTCGGGAACTGGCGCCTGCCTCCTGTGAACCACAGTTAAGGCAGCGTCACGCATGCGTGAAACGCTTAATGAGACCAATCTATTGCTTCGCTCTGGTAGGTGTTTAACGACTGGGTAACCGCTGACTACGATGTTTACAGTGGCGTTGGTTCTGGTTTCATTGACGCAAATAAGGTTAACGCCAGGCTCTCAAATTTGACGGTGTTGGCTCAAACAATGCGATCATTCGAGCTTTCAATGTGGCTTTTACGCACACCATTCAATTTGTGATTCCAACTAATGTTAAGGTGAACTATCGATAGTTCTAAAAATAGCTGACTATTGGTACGAAAAGTACGAAAATGAAGGCGGGTCCCAAGAAGGAGATGACGACGGATATGACCGGCAGGCAACGTGAGGCTCTTGGCAAAACATTATATAAAAAAAGATTACACATAGATAAGCATTCTCATACCGCATATTTAAAAATAAAAATTAGCGTTTTTAGATATTTTTCTGAGCAGAACATTTGTATATCTATGAATTAAAATATCAAATTTCGCACTATATTATCAAATATCCGACTTTGCACCACAACAAAAAAAGATCTAATTTTTTTGTTGTTGTCTTGGACCTAGAGAAACACTCGCTGAAGACATGTAGCATCATTAGCATCTTGGTTTCTCACGACTTCTTTTCACGCTTGTGTTTCTTTAATTACTCATTTTTCACACATTACCTTCCATAATTTAGACCAGTGGTTTTCAACCACTGATGATTCACGGACCCCTTGTTCATCGGCGGAGATGATGGAGGACCCCGTTCGTGGCGAAGGGAAGGGAAAGTTACAGGTTAATTATGATAATGATTTAATAAGGGCTGGCGTTAAGTGGGCTTTACTCATTGACATACACACGAAACAAACTCAGCGAAAATCTGAACGCTTATTTTCAATCGGATAAAAGACAAATTTTATAGTCGGGCTTGACTTACGACGCAGGGCTTCGCGGACCCCTAGAATGTCTTCCCGGACCCCCATTTGAGAACCACTAGTTGAGACCAACGATCTATGACGGGTGAGAAAGAGCACTCTGCTGGGTTTCTTTTTTTCTGCTGATGACCATTAATAGCTAATCCCCCCTCCCCCCAAAAAAATAGCTAATGTAAAAACAATTAGGCTTGTTTGCCGAGATATGTTGCATGTTTTCGTTCGGTTTTATTGTGGCACATTTTGATAACGGTGGCTGGTAAATTATTTGCCCTTTGATATAAAAGACAACTTCACAATAAAGGACCCGTCGGATAACGTATAAATATACATTATTGCGTCAATAAATTCGAGCGAACATAGTCTCTTACACTTCATTGACGCACATGCAGAATATTGTAGGACAGATTAGGTAATTTCGATATAAACTTCTTCACTAGTAATTTTGAGGAGTTCAAGAGGAGTATATTAGAATTTTTCTAACGTAGAAGTTTTGGCTAGCTGGTAAGTAGACATGATAACAACAAAACAGCGCTGTGTTCCTGTGGTTCCTTCTACTTCGTCCTTGTCTTTGCGCTGCATTGTTTTTATCACGTCTAGAAGTTATCACTGTTCTTTTTGGTATTTCGCCTTATGCAAGTGCTCCCCTCCTATCGGTCTGGCAGCTGTTGGGGGCGCAAAAATGATTTGTTAATAAAATGATTGCTTAATCGATTGAATACATTCTGCCAAGGTCGCGATATCTGAAGAAGCGCTCACAGGGTCCCCGAGGTGAGGTTTGCCCTCTCTCGGACGACCATCCAGAGCTGGAAGCAGATCTTGGAGTAGGTGTAGCTCATGACGAGGGCGGGGACGCAGAGGATCAGGATGAGCATGTAGATCTCGAAGGAGCGCCACGTGGTCGGGTTGTCCTCGTCGCGCATGCACCAGTACGCCGTCCGGTGGAGCCCCATTTCCACGTGGACCTAAGGGCGCGTGCGGAAAGAGGGGAATATTAGAGACGGAGGTCACCCACACGAACGAAAAAACAGTTCTTGGTACAAAAAAAAATCATCACACTAAGGTCAGACACATTGCAGACACACTGCTCGTGCAAGAGACACAGTGTTCACCACAGACATGATGACGGATTTCTCTACGTACACGTTTTAAACATTTTCGAAGCATGTTAGCTTCGACCACGTGCATGGTTCGAACATGTCTGTTGACAGGTTTCAACAAAGACTGTGTTTACGGGTTCGATTTTACTTAAAAGCTGCAACGCTCAAGTGTGACGAAAAAGCGTTAGACGCGGGCCAGGGCAACATATAACCTGCATAGCACACAGGAAGTAATGCACAGGCAAGAAAAGCCTATAGAAGGTAAACTAGACATGGTATTTTATATATAATCGAAACCAGGCACAATGAGACGCAACCAGCAAGAGTTACCAAGGCGGCCAGCGGGATTCGAACCCTTTACCATGCGATCCGCAGTGTGACGTCGTTGCTCGGCGCCAGGAGGAGGGTAAAAGATAGCGCAAGCAGCTGGACTAAGTATGACTTGCCGTCGAACTTCGCCTGGGGTAGCACGCGACTGTCCGCAACGAGATATACTTTTTAGGGTCTTTATTTGACCCTCAATAAAGTCCTTTCTCTCTCTTGTCCAGCATACGTAGCCCCGCAAACTTAGTTCAGCATACCTAGACTGCGGGTGGCCGTCGACGGGAGTTATGCTTAGCACAGAATGCATACCTAGTCCACAAACAACCGCCGGCGGCGAGTTACACTTAGTTCGTAGGGAACCGTCGGCTACGACTCCTACTAAGTTCAGCATACTTAGACAGCGCGTTACCGTCGGCAGTGAGTCGCACTTAGTCCAGCGTAGTTGGTCCGCAGGGGACCTTCGTGATCGAAGCATATATGGGGTGTTTCACGAAAAGTGGACAAATTCGATATTTCGAAAACTACTCGTCGCAATGAAAAAAAGGCTTGTGTCGTTTTTGTCCTGCGACAGGGGCCTATTTAAGAAAATTATTAGAGTCTGGGATCATTAGATTGTTAATTATTTTTTTGTAATTAACTTTTGTAATATTGCATTTCAGGGCATGATTTCAATTAGAAAATTTCTCAGCATCATCGAAAAACACTCAATCAACAAATTGCAGAACGACAGAAGGCTCGTGCAGCATTTTACGGCTCTCTGAAAAACCGCACAAATTTGACGGGTTCTTAAGTTTCGGTTTGCAATCAGAGCGCATCTCGGCCCGGACGGCACCGCCCCCGTGGAGATATAGTGCAACCAGCCTTTGCTGCGCTGTCCCCGCGAAACGCAGCAGAGGCTGGTTGCACTATTTCTCCACGAAGCGCAGTGCCGTCGATGCCGAGAAGCACTCCGATTGCAAACCGAAACTTAAGAACCCATCGAATTTGTGCAGTTCTTCAGGGAGCCGTAAAATGCTGCGCGAGCCCTCTATCGTTCTGCAATTTGTTGATTTAGTGTTTTCGATGATGCTGAGAAATTTTCTATTTCAAACCATGCTCTGAAATACAATATTAGAAAAGTTAATTACGCAAAAATAATGAAAAATCTAATTATTTCGGACTTCGCACTGTTCGTTTTCGGGTTTTATATTTTTCTAAAATCGGGGGGTGGGGGAAAAATCGGGTGCTATTTTTCAGGCTGATAATCGGGGAGAAATCGGGTTTTTTGAGGAAACATTCCGAAATTCGGGTTTTTTCGGGTTAACTATACAAATGTACTCAATAATACATTCGTTTTTTTTGTTATTGGAGGGTATTACGAGCTGTTTAATGCTAACGCGTTAAAATTAGGGATGTGTTTCAAGCTGGTAATCGGGGCGCACAACAGGGTTTTCCAGCTTCGATTGCCGTCGGTCGCTTCAAGGGAAGCACCGCCCACGTAATCCTCCTCTCTGTCAGGTGTCAACGAAAATCCCGACCGTTCGAGGGACGGTCGTTTTCGATCAGATATTTCGCTAGTGAGTGAACCTGTCAAGTGGTCCCGATTTGTTTACGCGACTGACTGGCTCGGACGTTGTTCGTAAGAAAGGTAGACCGCCACCAAGATGGCCATTCTACCCGAGAGACCCTGCTGGGCGTCGACACCTCAGCGGTCGAAGGGGGATTGATAGTGCATTTCACAAGATGCGTGCAGCAGGGCCGAAGCTACGTGGCGTGCCGAGGCGGTTCCGCCCGCACAGCGAGTGTACGGAAATGCCCCTCCGAGGCCCCAACGCCTCTTGTCGCTTTTCTTCTAAGATGCGTGCAGCAGGGCCGAAGCTACGTGGCGTGCCGAGGCGGTTCCGCCCGCACAGCGAGTGTACGGAAATGCCCCTCCGAGGCCCCAACGCCTCTTGTCGCTTTTCTTCTAAGATGCGTGCAGCAGGGCCGAAGCTACGTGGCGTGCCGAGGCGGTTCCGCCCGCACAGCGAGTGTACGGAAATGCCCCTCCGAGGCCCCAACGCCTCTTGTCGCTTTTCTTCTAAGATGCGTGCAGCAGGGCCGAAGCTACGTGGCGTGCCGAGGCGGTTCCGCCCGCACAGCGAGTGTACGGAAATGCCCCTCCGAGGCCCCAACGCCTCTTGTCGCTTTTCTTCTAAGATGCGTGCAGCAGGGCCGAAGCTACGTGGCGTGCCGAGGCGGTTCCGCCCGCACAGCGAGTGTACGGAAATGCCCCTCCGAGGCCCCAACGCCTCTTGTCGCTTTTCTTCTAAGATGCGTGCAGCAGGGCCGAAGCTACGTGGCGTGCCGAGGCGGTTCCGCCCGCACAGCGAGTGTACGGAAATGCCCCTCCGAGGCCCCAACGCCTCTTGTCGCTTTTCTTCTAAGATGCGTGCAGCAGGGCCGAAGCTACGTGGCGTGCCGAGGCGGTTCCGCCCGCACAGCGAGTGTACGGAAATGCCCCTCCGAGGCCCCAACGCCTCTTGTCGCTTTTCTTCTAAGATGCGTGCAGCAGGGCCGAAGCTACGTGGCGTGCCGAGGCGGTTCCGCCCGCACAGCGAGTGTACGGAAATGCCCCTCCGAGGCCCCAACGCCTCTTGTCGCTTTTCTTCTAAGATGCGTGCAGCAGGGCCGAAGCTACGTGGCGTGCCGAGGCGGTTCCGCCCGCACAGCGAGTGTACGGAAATGCCCCTCCGAGGCCCCAACGCCTCTTGTCGCTTTTCTTCTAAGATGCGTGCAGCAGGGCCGAAGCTACGTGGCGTGCCGAGGCGGTTCCGCCCGCACAGCGAGTGTACGGAAATGCCCCTCCGAGGCCCCAACGCCTCTTGTCGCTTTTCTTCTAAGATGCGTGCAGCAGGGCCGAAGCTACGTGGCGTGCCGAGGCGGTTCCGCCCGCACAGCGAGTGTACGGAAATGCCCCTCCGAGGCCCCAACGCCTCTTGTCGCTTTTCTTCTAAGATGCGTGCAGCAGGGCCGAAGCTACGTGGCGTGCCGAGGCGGTTCCGCCCGCACAGCGAGTGTACGGAAATGCCCCTCCGAGGCCCCAACGCCTCTTGTCGCTTTTCTTCTAAGATGCGTGCAGCAGGGCCGAAGCTACGTGGCGTGCCGAGGCGGTTCCGCCCGCACAGCGAGTGTACGGAAATGCCCCTCCGAGGCCCCAACGCCTCTTGTCGCTTTTCTTCTAAGATGCGTGCAGCAGGGCCGAAGCTACGTGGCGTGCCGAGGCGGTTCCGCCCGCACAGCGAGTGTACGGAAATGCCCCTCCGAGGCCCCAACGCCTCTTGTCGCTTTTCTTCTAAGATGCGTGCAGCAGGGCCGAAGCTACGTGGCGTGCCGAGGCGGTTCCGCCCGCACAGCGAGTGTACGGAAATGCCCCTCCGAGGCCCCAACGCCTCTTGTCGCTTTTCTTCTAAGATGCGTGCAGCAGGGCCGAAGCTACGTGGCGTGCCGAGGCGGTTCCGCCCGCACAGCGAGTGTACGGAAATGCCCCTCCGAGGCCCCAACGCCTCTTGTCGCTTTTCTTCTAAGATGCGTGCAGCAGGGCCGAAGCTACGTGGCGTGCCGAGGCGGTTCCGCCCGCACAGCGAGTGTACGGAAATGCCCCTCCGAGGCCCCAACGCCTCTTGTCGCTTTTCTTCTAAGATGCGTGCAGCAGGGCCGAAGCTACGTGGCGTGCCGAGGCGGTTCCGCCCGCACAGCGAGTGTACGGGAAATGCCCCTCCGAGGCCCCAACGCCTCTTGTCGCTTCTCTTCTAAGATGCGTGCAGCAGGGCCGAAGCTACGTGGCGTGCCGAGGCGGTTCCGCCCGCACAGCGAGTGTACGGAAATGCCCCTCCGAGGCCCCAACGCCTCTTGTCGCTTTTCTTCTAAGATGCGTGCAGCAGGGCCGAAGCTACGTGGCGTGCCGAGGCGGTTCCGCCCGCACAGCGAGTGTACGGAAATGCCCCTCCGAGGCCCCAACGCCTCTTGTCGCTTTTCTTCTAAGATGCGTGCAGCAGGGCCGAAGCTACGTGGCGTGCCGAGGCGGTTCCGCCCGCACAGCGAGTGTACGGAAATGCCCCTCCGAGGCCCCAACGCCTCTTGTCGCTTTTCTTCTAAGATGCGTGCAGCAGGGCCGAAGCTACGTGGCGTGCCGAGGCGGTTCCGCCCGCACAGCGAGTGTACGGAAATGCCCCTCCGAGGCCCCAACGCCTCTTGTCGCTTTTCTTCTAAGATGCGTGCAGCAGGGCCGAAGCTACGTGGCGTGCCGAGGCGGTTCCGCCCGCACAGCGAGTGTACGGAAATGCCCCTCCGAGGCCCCAACGCCTCTTGTCGCTTTTCTTCTAAGATGCGTGCAGCAGGGCCGAAGCTACGTGGCGTGCCGAGGCGGTTCCGCCCGCACAGCGAGTGTACGGAAATGCCCCTCCGAGGCCCCAACGCCTCTTGTCGCTTTTCTTCTAAGATGCGTGCAGCAGGGCCGAAGCTACGTGGCGTGCCGAGGCGGTTCCGCCCGCACAGCGAGTGTACGGAAATGCCCCTCCGAGGCCCCAACGCCTCTTGTCGCTTTTCTTCTAAGATGCGTGCAGCAGGGCCGAAGCTACGTGGCGTGCCGAGGCGGTTCCGCCCGCACAGCGAGTGTACGGAAATGCCCCTCCGAGGCCCCAACGCCTCTTGTCGCTTTTCTTCTAAGATGCGTGCAGCAGGGCCGAAGCTACGTGGCGTGCCGAGGCGGTTCCGCCCGCACAGCGAGTGTACGGAAATGCCCCTCGAGGCCCCAACGCCTCTTGTCGCTTTTCTTCTAAGATGCGTGCAGCAGGGCCGAAGCTACGTGACGTGCCGGGCGGTTCCGCCCGCACAGCGAGTGTACGGAAATGCCCCTCCGAGGCCCCAACGCCTCTTGTCGCTTTTCTTCTAAGATGCGTGCAGCAGGGCCGAAGCTACGTGGCGTGCCGAGGCGGTTCCCCCGCACAGCGAGTGTACGCGAAATGCCCCTCGAAGGCCCCAACGCCTCTCGTCGCTTTTCTTCTAAGATGCGTGCAGCAGGGCCGAAGCTACGTGGCGTGCCGAGGCGGTTCCGCCCGCAGCAGAGTGTACGGAAATGCCCCTCCGAGGCCCCAACGCCTCTTGTCGCTTTTCTTCTGCCGGCCTCCATAAAATGTCACGGTGAGTTAGTCGCGCTCGTTGGGCGGTTGGTTGAGAGCCGTGTAGCGTCCACAGTGCTGCACGCAGCTTGCGAAATGAACTGCAGGACACTGTTGTTCCCGAAGGGTAGATAGCGTGTGTGCACCGCAAACTCCGCGCGGCGTAAGAATAAATAGGTTGGTTATGTGGTTTTGGAATTCGGGGAGAAATCGGGTTTAACCCGATTTTCCTGAAACATGTTCGGGGTGTAAAAATCGGGTAAAATCGGGTTTTACCCGAAAACGAACCAACCCTACGTATATATATATGGCACACAGCTTCAAAAATTTTTGAGTGCCTTATCTGACTAGTATGTATAGATAATCGGAACGACTGTCTTGAACCACTTAGCATAGTTAATTCCGTTGATAAATTAAATAATTTTCAGATGTTTTATATGGATATATTGTATGCTATTTTGGGGTATGAGCGATGTGTGCAATTAAAGCTATTTTATTTGTTTTAAATGCCAACTTAACTGGCATTACATAAAAGGAAGGGATACACGAAAAGTAACAACATAATTGAGCAACAAGACAAACAGGTGGTTCAGAAATAACAGTGCCTGTACTTTACATAAAGATCGAAGAAAAGTAAAAGTGCAAGAGCACGGTGCAGAAAAAAAAGACTGCTATATCGATCTAGTAATGGAAATAAGAAATATTGTGCAAAGTAGTGCAAGATATTCACTGATGACTTGTATTAGCTAGCTGCTTTGTTTGTCCTTCTGAATGTGCACCCCTGTGGTCCTTGTCTTTTTTGCGACGTTACTGCTCCTAATTAATCACCTGCACTCCCGAAAGGTAACTTCAAGAAATGAAAAAAACTTGTCTTAAAACGTGACCATATCAACATTTGAGCATATGACAAAGCTACAATTCATAAAACTTAGTTCAATAGATAAATTATCAGACGTAAATTCAAATATCTCATCATCCGGTGAAAATTATATAAAAATACCTTGGTTCTATAAATAAATTCGCCAGATTCGAAATGTGCGATCGTTTTAGGCTGCGTTGGGTGTTCAGTTAGAGTTTTTCTGAGCTCTGGGGTTGCGCTAAATTTCAATCAATATGGCGGTCTTACATGCCACTAAACTTTCTGGGAAGCGTTTGTCCAATACATTTGGCATAGAAATTGAAGTGTTGTATAATTATACAACAATTGAACAATTTTGGTGTTTCCGTTAAGTTAAAGCGGGGAACATACGTGCTGCACTATTGCGTAAAATATTTGCATTCTGCTTTTTGACAAAAATATTGTAATAAAACCCTCGCGCTACACCCATTTGTGTGGGAAACTGGGAGTTTACATGTCAGGATAGCTTCTTTGGTGATCGAACGCTTCCCCCCCCTCTCCTCTTTCCCCCAGGCAGTACACCAGAGTAAGCCCTAATTACGCCCAAGTTTTAAAATTCTATATGTCTAACTTGGGTCTTATAGGGGTTTGCTGTCAAGGCGTTAGTCACTGCCAAAGTACTTTATATTGAAATTTTTTTACGGCTTTTGTCTGGTTCACCACAACATTTTCAAATCGCCCGACATGAGCCAAAGATGCTACGCATCAACCAAACACCCAAAAACGAAGTCTAATTATGGTGCCTGAATCGCGTCTACACACACACAAAAAAAAGTTTTTTTTCTTAATTAGAGATTGATGACGTCATACGAGTGTCATTGTCGCCGGCCGCGATCCTGGCGGCGTCACGGCAGCGGTGCTGGATCTGGCAGACGCCTGTTCTGCTGCAGGACACTATACAACTTGACAGTCCACGGAAGCTTCGGCGGCCAGGAGTTGGGACGCCGGAACAGCAGCGACACTCGCGTTAGCTCTTCCTGTTCGGCAGCGTTCCTACGACCAATCGCCAGGATTGCGGCATCCGACAGCATGACACTCCGGCTTCCGTGACGTCATTTGTTGCCTCTCCGGGATCACTTTTGATACACTTTGATGCTAAACTCACCAGTCGGGGAAGCGGTTTTGAAAGGTGGGAGGGGGGGGGGGCTTTGAAGGCCTTAAATTGCCAGTCAAAAACCAAATGCTGGCCCAACGAACTAGGCTATACATTAGCCTTTCCCTCAATCTTCAGAAATAAATTTTAAATTTGCATGAAAACAAGCTTCCTTAGGTGCCTAAAAATACTTTATGGAGAAAAGTGAAAATAATTTATGGAACGCCGACATATAACTCAGCGTTTGATAAGCTACCATTGAGGGAAATCGGACCCAGAGACTTTCTGAAGGAAAATGGTAATATTAATAGGTGGTCAATGCTCCATCTACAATTTATCGGCAGTCGTGCCAATAAAGTCAGTTTCTACCTTTATATTCTTGCGGTTCCGTTTACACGATAACTTGCTAAACATTTTATTTGCTCAAATCAATTTATTGATTTAGATATTATTTATAAAATACTCAAGCATTATAAAGAAAACATAAATTTCTATACACGCTTGGCGAAACTAATCGTCACTTTGGAAAATAAAAGGTCATTACATTAAACAGACCATTAGTATAGAAGTTCGATGTTACAAACCTTAAGTAACAAAAAAGGCAAGCATAGAAAAAAAAAGCTTGCTGCTTTAAAGGGACCATGAAACGATTCTGAAATCGAATTTCATCCACCGGACGTCGTAAAAGGTGTGAAAAGAAACACAAAAACACAAAAATAGGGAGCCAAAAAAATTCTTTGCTATAGAACTTTTAAAAGAAAACTGGACTCTTTTGCGCCTTCTTTCCTTCGAAAGCTCTCTGCCTTTTCACTGCTATGCATCCGCGGAACTGCAGCACGTCAGCCGAATCCACGTCGCCTATTGGGTAAGCGCCTACCTCACCAGCACCGCGATCATAAACAATAAATAGCCGGCAAATGTTTCTTAAAAGTTTTGTTAAATAATATTCAGATCCACATTTTGTAGCATAATTAGAGATGTGTGGCGAAAATTGCCAAATTTGATAATGCTGAGAGCCAAGCGCCATCTATCGTGTGGTAAACGAAGCTGAGAGCCAGCTCCGGAGCTGTGTTACGCACCTTTTACGATCAAATCAGCATGGCCGACAGCGTCGCTTGGTCACGACGACCAACGAACGTTAATTTTTCTACGTGTTCTTCTCGCGCGTCCCGACTTCAAGCAGCAAGAAAAAAGTACTTGAAACAGACCACGACGAACAAGAACGCTGGATCCACAAACACCCGAGAAAAGCTACGACGGTCATGAATCCACCTACTCCGACCAAGCGAGCTGCGCAGAATATAGGCCTAGCAGGCGCAGCGTTGCTTCGACGGTACTTGGCCAAGACAGTCTGCCCTAGAGTGCCTCAATGTCCTTCTGTTTAGGGTGATGCCATCGTTTGTAGTACCCGATGCCGACAGCACGCGCTCACAAGGAAAATAGAAAGAAATCGCAGGAAACAAAATGTCGCCGTAGCACAGTCAGCGCCACGAGCGCGTGCAGGTACACGTTCTTTCACGCGCTTCAGAACAAAAAATAAAAATAAGCGTTCGAAACAAAATGGCCAGATGTCATCACCCCAAGCAAAGCGCACATGAAGGCACCCTAGTCTGCCCACGACCGGCTGGCGTGCTGAATGGAATATGCCCGCGCGACCCTTGTGGACCCTTCCCGTATTATAGTTTGATCGCTGACCTCAATTTTAGATTAACAGGTGAGGTCAATCTCTTCCCTTGTCATCTCCTTGTTTTCCGAGGCAGTGTTGACGAACACTGTCGTCTCGTCGATTCTATCTACTTGTTTTGTGTGATATAGAGCTCGAATAAACGCCGTAATGGATTACCTTCGTAACACGGTATGTACACTTTGTTATTAGTATGCCATTTTTATTCTGACATGACTGCACCTCACTGTCGAGCTATAAAAGTTCGTGGGAGCTACGTGCAATGCCGGGCCAACCTTCCTTTGCCGAGTGCCACGTAAGTATCGAGTTGCAATCGTAAAAGATCGGTCCCGAAGCGCTCACCAACAGCGCGAATACAGCACTTCCATCAAACGCGCGCGTCCGCTCCGAGTGTGAACAGGTATTTACGTGGCTCTTGCTGACACTGTCGTAGTTCAAACGTATCTTTTTTAACGTCGGCTCGCTCTTGCATCTCCGAGGCCGCGAAAAACGCCGCGGCGATTTGTTTCCATCTACGTCGCTTTGCAAACGACTGACACGGGCCGCCTTGTACCAACAATGACAGTTGGGTTGACTTCTGGAGTCTTCACCGGAAGACTCGCCGCACTTCCCAACAGGCATACCGGCGTATGAGACTAGTCCCATGCTGTCGCTGTAGCGCAACATATCTCATTGAATTTCGCTCAGCTGCGATGTGTCCATGGCTATCGCGGCGATGAGAGGCGCCGATTCAGAAAATACGTCGGTGACATCAGCGCAGTAAAACCAGTAAAACCTACCGGCGCACCCCCAACTCGCCTCCGCTAACGCTCCCATTCTCCTACTGCCGAGAGAACTTCCGGTTCCTGTCCCAGCGTACGTCACGACCGTCAAAATTACGCCGCAACTTGTTTTGCGGTCAGTTGGAGAGAAAGAAAAAGTCGATATTTCATTATTTTTTTTGTGTAGAAGTTAATGAACCGAGACGAAAACGGATGCCTGTTCGGCATTCAGTGAACGTTGAAGGTTTAATGTAAAAGTTATCTGGCAAAAGTAAAAAGGTCATTTCATGGTCCCTTTAAAGCAAAGCTCCCGTGTTTGGAACAGGGACGTGAACCTCCCATCCACAGCCTATACTCTGTTTCACCTTATGATGTACCGCAGGAAAGGCTACAAGCGCGAGCTCCTTGCTCTAGGGCACATCTCGGCGGCACAAGCTCTCGTGTCTTAAGAGCGGCTGCCAACGCTATGAGCTCGCGCTTCTAGCCTTGCCTGCGGTACAACATAAGGTGAAACGGAGTATAGTCCCTTCCCTCCACAACGAAAAGGGAAGGGAGGGAGGGGGAAGGGGAGGTCATTTCTTTCTTTTCCCTCAGGGCCAACGACGCAATTTTTAAGCTTGCCCTCCAACAATACCTAGATAAGAAGGACGGATGACTGAATCATTAGCGTCACTTGAAAAGGCAAACGCGGACAATGATTGGCCACGATCGTTCCAGCAGTGTTCGGCAAGGACTCGTCACCAATCAGTGACGACACGAACGCAGAGGCAGCAGTCGTCTATTCCACGTCCATACGCGCTCAATAAAATGGAGTCGCATGTCGGAAGGGGACATATTTGAGGGTGAGGGTGTTGGCAAGGTGGAACGCTCAATACAACGGTACAACAGCACAACTTATGGTATAGAGGGGCTTTATTTTTAATAAAAGCCTACGCTCACCTGGACGAATATTATGGGCAGTGCTGTGAGGAACGCCGAGAGCCAGATGAAGATGATGACTTTCCGTGCTTGGCTGAAGGTGCACAAGTACCGGGACCGCACGGGATGAATAACCGCGTAGTACCTGCAAAAACGAAAAAAAAAATCTTTTCGAAGCTTTTGTTGTGGTGGTCGTACAGCGGAGATTGACAAAATGTATCGTATGGCTCTTTCTTCGCGTGCCATTGCCAGTGTTTGCGCGGGTATCATGATACGAACAGGCTGGTAGTTTTTATTCAAACAACAACAAATAAAGATGAGGTGAGGTCAGTGTTGTACACGTTCCTCCCAAACAGGAACGAAGGTTCTTTCCCCGTTCCTTCTTAACCTTGTTCCGAGTTCCCGTTATAAGTTCCAGAGGGTTGGAAAGGAACGCGTTCCCGTTATTTTTCTAAAATTGGAAATGTGTTTTTACGTTTACGCTACATTTGCGTATTTTACCAAAAACGTTTTGCAGGATAGTTTCGTAGATAAAATAAAGCAAGCAAGTGAAAGTATCCAGATAGAACTACGTTTCGAGTCGCCACGATCCCATTTGTTTCAGTTCTTTGTTTTCGACTACCACTCGGACACTTCCCCATCCCTTGAAGTCGGAGGTTCACATAATCGATAATAAAAACCTAAAATGCTTACTAAAATCGGGAAATTGCAAAGAATAAAAAAAAAATCAAACAAGGCACGTTGTTTCGCCTGCCGTTCCCTCGAAAACGTGGTAAGTTCCCGTTCTCGTTTCTCAAATGCAAAATGAAACGGTGGCGTTTTTTTTTTGTTCCTCCTAAATGGAACGCGTTCCAGGAATCGTTCCTTGTAACTCCGTTTCGTAGAGCACTGGATGAAGGTTACACGACTGCGTACTTCCCCATGTTTTTGTCAGTCTTGGCAGACATTAGATTAGAAAATAACGGTCACAGCAAGGGTGCTATTTAGTTAAAGGGATTGTCCGGTCGAAACCGGAAGTACTTAACTTTTTGTGCTCGCTACGTCGAGGGAGCCTTCATGTAGACAAACGACATTTTTATTTTGATATATGATCTCCCGTTATTAATTAAACCTTTCATGAGCGTGTGTACGAAACTGCACCCCGAATTTCGCCAGTGTCAATGGCTGACATCCGTAGCTGCTGCGTGACGTCACAAAACGCAAAGGTTTGTCGGATGGACAGGATAACAAGCGTTGGTCGATGGATGTCTTGTATTTTGTTTTGAATTATATAGTCTCCTAGGCCAGTGGTTCTCAAATGGGGGTCCGCGGACCCTTTGGGGTCCGCGAAGGCATTCTAGCGGTCCGCGAAGCCCTGCCTCATCAGTCAAGCCCGGCAATAAAAGTTGTATTTTTATTTTCAGGTCGAAAAGAAATGTTTCAGTTTTCTGGCGAGTCTTTTCGTGTGAACGTCAATAAGAGAGGTCTACTTCACACTAGCCCTTATCCATTTATTAAATCATTATCATATTTAACCTATACCATTCCTCTCCTCTCACCACGAACGGGGTCCTCCATCATCTCCGCCGATCCACAAGGGGTCCGCGAAACATCGATGGTTGAGAACCAGTGTCCTAGGCTGTACCCTACTGAAATACGGTTCTTTTAATGCAGTTCCCAAGCGTGTGAAAAAAAAAAAGTCACGCCTTTTAGCAGGATATTACTCGAAAACAGCCATAAGCTTCGAGCAAACGTATGCCGTTTCGCGCAATCACAACTGCGACGGCCACCGATCGAACTAGGAGCGCTTGCAAAGCAAAGGATGCAGATTTCGCCTCTGAAGCGGCAACTAGGTACACGAAGCGGCATATGGGTACACATTTCGGCGGATCCACTGGATCGGTGATGAGAGGCTGCGGGTCTTTCTCTCAGAGGCGATGACCGCGGGTCGAAGGCCACCGGCGAATCGTTCAAATGCATGTCGTCACTTGACTTGGATGAGCTTGGTGAATCGTAGCCACGCTGTATTTTCACAAGCGGGTCAAACAGAGCTGCACGCGTGCTAAATACAACTTCAGGTATCGTTTCCAGGTGGTCTAGCTGTTGGTTTCGGTTTCGCTGCATAAACAAATTGATTGATCCGATTTGGGCGAGGAGTGGATGGACGTAGTTTAATATCGCTCGCACAGCATCACACCTCAGCTTAAGAGCCTTCTGTCCGCTTAGAGCTCAGCTCGTAGCTCTTTTCTGCGAGATGATTGCTGCATAAGCGGGATCTCGATCTTGACGGGAACCCAGTCCCTACGCACGGCGACGATCCGTTTTGCTCGTCACTGCACGTCTCGCGGAAAAGTGTGGAACGTCATGTCTTGGCTCGCATGTGCTGCCCGGTGGTTGTGGCACCCAATCACACAACAAAAATCTCACCCAACCACGAAACAAGTCGAGCAGAACAACAAAAACGAAGCACGCTGAGGCGCTCACTCGCAGGTAAACGAGACAGAAATGCTCGCTTTGTGTTGTGTGACGTCAGAGCTCCCATGTTGCCACCTAAAACAGCGTTTACGCTAGAGTGCGATTGGAAGAGTATAAATTCAATTTCTCATGCAGGGGGCATAAAAAATTCAGATATTGCACGTACGATGCATCTCGAGGCATTAACCATGATATTCAATTGTTTTCTCGAATACAAAATTTGACCGGACAATCCCTTTAAATATATGTCAAACAACGTTTTCAAGTGCGGATTTAGTGAGTCATATTTCATCCCAGTATTGACAACGGTTACTACCAGAGGCTAAAGCGATTTGAACACTTTTTGAAACGCCAATGTTCTTTGAGATATTCTTCGGTCGGTTATTGTGTTTTGCCAAATTATTTAGAAACTTGACGCAGAAAGAGCGTCAGAACTCCTATTCAGACTAACGCGCCCGCCGGAGTGACATTTTCGTTTCAAGCACTTCGTCTGGCGCATTTACCAAGGACACGCTGCCGATTTGAAGAGGAGAATCGCGAAAATGACTACGTCATAGTTCTACGCATAATCATGGACGAAAGATTCTGCACTCTCTATGCGTCAAGATTCGGAATAAGGCGACAAAAACGCGAAAACTGGCGGACGAATACCTCTCAACACATTGGCACTTCAAAAACTTTTTTTCAGCTTTTCTTATACCATACAAACTGTCTGCAGAATCAATGAAAAACATGTTGGTTTGACGAGGCCTGGATGCCGCTACGGAACAGAAGGCAATGAATAATCAAACACGTCTAGGAACGCTTTGATGAAGTAATAAAAAAGAAACGCTTCATTAAAGAAATCTATAAGTTTCCCTCCAAGCCCTTTTATTTACCAGACTATCTACCTGGCCTTTTGTTGTGACAAGTGTTTTGAGGATAAGACATGTACAACCTTTTCGGGTGGGCAGTTCCAAAACATCTAGACGCATCGAATTAAAACCTTTTTATTCAGATAATGTTGAAAGAGAATAAGGCACTGGTTCTCGGGAACGCGTCTAAGCAATAAGCAATTAAACAGCAAAAAAGAAATGTTTAGCAACAATACAAAAACAACAACAACAACAACAACATAAATCAGCATTCGAACGCTCGAGACACGAGGCCTCGTGCACTGACGCATTTGACGCCAATTGAAAGACAAACGCAAACACATCGAGGACTTTAAGGCCCGTTCACACTCTTGCAACCGAGTACGGCCGAGAGAGACGAGATTTGTTGAAACCTCCTAAAACGTCTTAGGACGAAAGAACACCCTGGCACTCTGGCGCCATCTATGCGGTGACCCTGGAAGTGCATTTCACAAGAGCGAAGGTTTTGCGGGATTTCCGAGGTCAAATGTGCTTAGTACCTATGAGAAAGGCTCGTTTATAACGTTGACAAAAGTGTTTCGAGCGAAGAAAGAAAAGATAATGTGCGAGAAAAATAGAAAATATGCCGCACCGCCAAGTTTACACTGCTACCCTATAGATGGCGCCAGTGTGTCCTCTCGTTGTAAGAGATGTTAAGTTGAACCAAGAACTCTGCATTCTGACGTTCCCGCGTGCTCTGGTCTCCTCCTCCCCCTAAATTCCTCGGCGCTTAAAAATGTTCACGCAGATATACCACCTAAGTGAGGCTAAGTCTTCGATAGGTTTAATTAACGTAGTGTAGCGCCCGCTACCTAAAAAAGCAACAATATAATGTTACTCGGTATAGTACGTCAAAACTAACGCGTTACTTAGATTTGCTACCATCCTGCAGAAGCAACAATATTTTGTTACCCTCACTTCTAAAATTTAACGAGTGTGCGAGTTTGCAATACTTTGGATTTTAATGTCATCATTTGGCAGTGATAAGCCGAACATATGAACTCTGACAACTCAACTGTTAAAAAAGGAAAATACAGTGAGCGCGCCGGCGAGGTGGTGTAAGTTTTCCATTATGTAAAAGTACCTGAGACTGGGTGTAAAATATCATTGAAACAACAGAAAGTAGAAGAGACAGGGAAAAAAGAGGTAATATTAATTGTATTTGTTTGTAATCAAATTTGTGGAATATAGCGATGTCCCGCTGGCGCGATGGCCTTTTAAAGATAACGAAAATGCGACTAATTTACGCAACATTAACGAGTAACGTATGGTAATAGACATTACCATAGATATAGTAAAGACATTATTTGCCTCTTTGGTGATTTCAGAATTTAACTACTTAAGTTAATACGTTACTGAAAAATAATTTGTCCCGTTGCAGTAACGTCAATACTTGTAATCCGTTACTTCCAACACTGCAATCACAGACATGAGCATGCAAAAATGTGGTTTCACTGTGTCAAACAAAAGTAATACTCTATTCTGAAGCCTAACACAAGAAATTTTTGCTTTCATAACCACTCTACCTGCATACTTCCTCATCCTGGAAATAAATAGAATGGAGCGTGTTCTTTTGGTCGTATTACAGGCACACGTAACTTAAAACTGTCTCGAAAGTTGATGTCGTCCAAGACGACCTTTCTGGATTCGATGATGTTAGACCACCGCTCAAGCCTTGTGAGAGGCAGGTTCGTCGTATAGAGAGAACACACACAACAAAAAGAGTGGATGTTTTCTAACCTCTCGATGCTGAGGAAGGTGAGGTTGAGCACGGAGCAGATCATGGACACGTGCTGGACGTAGAGGATGAACTTGCACCCAAACTCTCCCAGCGTCCACGTGTACGAGAACAGCTGGCCGAACTGAAAGAAAAATACAAAAGCATAATCTATTTTTATATATTTAGGCACCCACTTAAGACATCAGTTCGGAGCAATGGGTTATTTTAAATTTAATCTTAGTGACGTCATCTTTAGAGTGAGTCAAGGCAACGTGCCTTGCACTCCTCTATTCCTAATTTATATTAACTATATTCAATAGTCAATTTAATCTTGTGTGCGTCTTTTGGCTGACGATTCTGTACTAGCTATATAAAAATATTAACAATCCCGATGATCACTTGCAACTTCAATACGATATTGACCACATAACTTATTGGTGCCGCAAATGGCAAATCACCCTTTTCATCTACCAAAACCGTTTGGTGGATACAAAATACTTGTCAGAAGCTTACAAAATCGACGTATACTATCGCGGAAAATACGAGCTGAAAAAAGTCCTTCATTCTCATTTAGCGTACCTGCCACCATTTGTAAAATTTAGAAAATTGAGGAATAATACAACTTGCAAAAACCACAAACTTAAAAGAAAAATCTGAATAGGTTGTTTCGCGTTTGTTTAATCCGCGAGGGGCTCACACGTCGACTGTGTTAGCGCGATCAAACAATCGCCGGATTGCTCAGTTTTTTATTTTTGATTTATCCGCTGCTATAAAAAGCATAAGCCTTGCAGAAACTTATAATTAGGGACAGTAACGCAAGTGGTACACTTCGGTGCCCGTCGCAACTGTCATCGAGTAAGATGCAGAAAAAGCGTCGATGTCATGATCGCCCTAAAAGTGTCGCGCAGTTTTAACGCCACCCGAGCAACAAAATGTTCGCCGCGGATCCTGCGAGCGTTCGTTCGGCTGCCATGGTGATCCGCCTGGCTCGTTTGTCCTTGGGGCAGCCATCCAAGCGCACTTCTGTGCATAACGCAGCGTGTCCGCGATGGAAAGCTAATAAAAAAGTGGGCGGCTCTTTCCGCATAAAACATAATTCGTGCAGCTATACTCTGTACACAGTGGCTTGGCGTCAGGAATTTCAAGGTGACCGAAAACGCAGTTTTGCCTTCCACAGAAACCTATACGTACTGACAGTTTAAAACTCGCAGAATATGGCTCATTACTTTCACCTTTTGAGGTGCAGCTCTTAGGCGCCCGTTTCCGGCTTGAACGACGTCGGCGTAACCGCAAGGTCACGTGACCCCCCAATGTCATGGAGACTCCCAAACCTCCCAGGTCACGTCCCTATTGAAAATCGCTCTGATGGGACTTCAGGATTTTTTTAAAGGGTGTGAAGGGGACTTCAGGAATTTCTGAGATGTTTGAAGGGGGCACCGATATTTCCTGGTGGGTTCGCCGGCCCCGTCAGAGGCTCTCCTGAAATGTCTGAAGTGCCCTTTACAATGCCTTGAAATGTCTGAAAGCCTGTCAAGAACTTTTCTAATGGGGTCGGGAAAACCTTCAGGCTTCTTAAGATGTCTGTGGGCAACGGCTTAGGTGGAGAAAACACATTTCGCAGAATTAGAACGTAGCTGCCTTTTGTACGCGACGGGAAAAAAATAAGTATTTGGAGAATGCCGATCGTATCTGTGTACGGTCAGATTTTTATTACTGCTCTTCTATCAAATACGAGTGGGCTCCTGGACCCGTCTGTCACTGCCCGGGTGTTCGGTCGCTAGGGAGGCCACTGAGGGCGACCGCCCCATTTGGAGAATTGACGAGCCGCGGGCCGAGTGGTGTTGGCCGAGCGGCGTTTTGAGGCGAACGCAGTCCTGTCCGCTCGAGGCGAAATCCGTGCAGCCATGAATAATAATTAAAAAAAAGCCGAGAGCAGTGCGTTTTCCAGGAACAGGGACGCACGCGGGAGCGACTCGTTCCGGGAACCGGTTCCTCCACGGGAGACGGTCCACAAAAAGCAACAAACACGGCGCCTCTCTCCGCCCGGCGATGGGGAGAGGGTGCAGGGCTGCCAGGCTGGCCAGGCCAGCAAGCAGTCGGCGGGAGAGAGTGGTGTGGGGAGGCCACCCGAGAGCATAGCCATTTTTTCTCTGCTCGAGGGCGGTTCCGGTTAGCCCACGAGCCGGCGTGGATGTTTAGAGCGGACCAATTTCCTTCAGGAAGGTGAGCATCCATGGCATTGAGGGCTCGCCCTTGGTCTGTTTTGATCCGTGCGGTTTCTTCCTTGGTTCCGCAGGTGAACCCCAGTTCGGCGTTGGCCGCCTTCAGCACCGCTCGAGCGCCATCGCCTTCAGCGCATTCAAGGAGATGGTGACCGGGCCTGGCAGTCGGGGCCAGCGTCCCACCGCATGTTGTGCCTGCGCACCGGGATTATGGCACTGTGGTTCCTGAAACGGTGGATGACGGCCGCTGTCCCGCCTTGTTCCTTGCGCCTCTTCGTCCGTCCGACTTCAGAAGCATCCAGCGAGCGAAAAATACGCCGAAGACGCCGGCGCGACGTCATCATGGACGAAACAGTGACTGTGCTGGGGATTTCTCAACGGCGACGGGTGCTGCTTGCGAGTTCGTGGTTTTCGCTAAACGTGCTTACTGGGACTGTGTATGTGTCCGTGAGGTGCACCTGCTCGGTTTTATTAGGGAGTTTTAGAATAGCGCACGCTAAAGCTTTGCGTGCGCAAAGAATAGCGTCGTCGCCACTGCGCATGCTCCGAACGCAAACCAGGTTTTGCGCTTTGCGTGCGCAATTTTAGCGTGCGCTATTTCTCGGAAATAGCGCACGCTATTTCCGACGACGCAAAGGGTCTTTGCGTCGTTCTCGTGATGCGCGATAAGTTGCGAGAGGGCTAAAGCCAAGACGATCCGTGTTCTAATCCGGCGGGAATAGGCAAATGGCGGCTCAGAAGGCAGCAGCAGCGGCAGCAGCCTCCTCGCGACTGCGCTTTTCTGCGCAAGATGACATTTCGCTGTTACAAGAAGTTCACGCCCTCAACCCGTTTGAGGACCCATCGAGATGGGCCCAAATCGCAAACAACCTTCTTTCAGCCACCGGCAAAAGTTTTAGCGCGCGAGCGGTGCGCGACCGCCTCGATCTGCTGCTCGCGCAGTTTGCTGCAGAGGATCGCGCCAACTTAAGAAGGTGAGTGTACTGGTATTGCTCCATTTACCGCTAAAGATTATTTAAAGCAATGCGCAATGCGGCGTTAAAGTGTGTGCGTTGATCTGAGCACCAGGTCGAGCTCAGTTGCTACTCTGTCGCAGGTCAGGCACCGAGGAGCAATATAGCGAAAAAGAACACCTACTCCAGGAGATCGCCGATCTGACAAGAGAATTTCACTACAAGTACAAGGCGACGGCCGTCCGGAGAGCGGCACCCTCACGTCAGAAGCTCACAGCCGCCGAACGAAGCGACGCGTCTGCGTTACGGGACACCGCCGCCGCAACCAACTTAGCATACTCCGCGGTACGTCATTTATTTTTTCTTTCTTTTTGCTTTTATAAATCTACTAATGCTGGGCTCGTTCGATTTATCTGCGCCAGCCTGCACCGGTGCAGAAAAAGGTGCAAGGCAGTGTTCCCAGCTTGTATTTTAAGACAGGCTGCACTCTTAACTAGCATCTAGGTGTTCACCGAGTGAAGCTGGTGCAGGAGATGTAGGTAAATCGAACGAGCCTACTGTTAATCTCTTTCAAGATGGTTACAGGAGAAGAATGTAAACCAAGTATCACACATGGTGCACTTGCTGCAAAAACTTCAAACAAAAGTTTTAAAAGAAAAATGAATTTAGCAATATTGACAACATCTGGTGGCATTTGCAGAATGGCAACGCAACTGCGGACGCATGCCGTGCCTCCACTTCCACTGATGCTGCTGCTGCAGCGTACGTGGCAACCTCTTCGGTCGTCGAGGTACCGGAAAGTGCTGGCCACATATGTAAGTGGGATCAGGGCGTTTTAATGCATATGCGTTTTTCTTAAAGGGCAACTCCGGTCGAAAACCAAACCAAAATAAATGACTGGTATCACTTTAGTGGCTTGAAATATGATATCGCAGGCGAAATTTTACGTCAAAGTGAAAATGCATATTTCACTAAGACCAATTTTAGTGATGTGACCAGCTGCTCTTAGCGGGCAGACAACCGGGTCAGCTTTTAGTCAAGGAACACTGAGCAGCGCCCTTCTGACATCGGATCACAGTGGAGCTGCAGTTGATTGGTTGTACCGCTCACCGCAGCACCACGTTGACGTCACGTTGCGACCATAGGTTGATGATCAGCGTTGCCATCCCTCTAGCAGATAGTTTCGGTCTTTCCGTAGACGCCCGAAACCAAACTTTGAGCCGTGATATTTATAAAACTACACACAATATCGAGAAAAAAATCATCCTTGTAATTCAGAGACACTGCTTAAGGTAAAAACAGTCGTAATCCCAAATTTAAAAAATATATTGACCGAAGTTGCCCTTTAAGCATGTTTCACATGCTGCAATTAGCGACTCCAGCGAACTATAGGGGGTGCGCTGGTCAGGCAAAATGGCGGACGAAAGGAGGTAGTTTTTGTCGTTCAGCACACGGACCACCACAAATTTCTTGCACTGCAGCATAAAATCGGTGTTACATATGAAAGAAAAGCGATTATCGACAGTAGAAACTTTCTTCTAGTCAGTGCGTAAAAATGACACGGCGGAAGCATAAAAATGATTACTGGAAACGATGTATGTTTCTATGCTGCCTGCGAGAACCAAGCAGCAATAGCAGACGACAGAGTCGAAGTTACCTCCTCTCTTGCACTTCTCAGCGTGGCCACTACGTGGCGTTGATTTCGTTGGAGTCACCAATTCTGCGGCCAAAATCACTGCCGCTAGCGGTCGCAGCACCGCTAATGTGGAAGAGCTTTTAAGCTCGAGTTGTTAGCTTTAATGCATGGTACGATTGCATTTTATTCTGTCCAGTTTTTTTTTTTTTTGTATTTCTCCGATTGAAGGTTTATAGGCTTTCAACTTTAGTTTATCGTAAGGCAAGACAAAACGTATGCCTACGCTTTTCATTATCATAGATGCGGTGGCCAGTGCTGCATACTTGAACCACAACTGGAAACACCAATGGAACTACCAATGGAAAACATAAATATCCAAGAGTTGAGATCTTCAGAGGTGCTGCTTTTCATATTTTTTCAGGGACCACTTGTGTTGTAGATACGGCAGAGCTCCTCTCGACAGCAGCCGCAGGCGACACATATGAAATTGTAGCTCATGACCTGAGCGGAGAGTTAACCGCAGCTGCCACGAGCACCCCTTCGGTCGACGTTGGAGGCCATGTACCTGCAGCTTCACCCGAGCAGACCATGGAACCTGAAGCTAGCCGGCAGGTGCAGAGGGGTAAGCTCCAGGCTTCCCAAGCAGCTCAAATGTTCTATAAACCTCCTCGAAACATCCCTTGTGATTAGGTAAAGGGCTTGAGGTAGGGGAGGTGCATAAACCAACACAAAGAGATAAGCATAAGCACTACCATTTGCAATCGCCACGAACTAAGCCCACAGTGCCTGACACCGTTCGGGAAAAAAATTCTAGCTTTGTATGTTTGTATTTTGAAATACCTTTTTTACAGTTTTTACCAGAGTACCTCAGGGATATCCCGTTACATAGAAGACAAATCTATTTTAATATCTGCATCTAAGAAGAAAAGTTGAATATTAGTTGTGAACACTTAATGTAATTCACATGCAGTAAAATAAAATCTACTACAGTAATTCATTTCACAATCTGGGCACCTTGATCTCACCTCTGTTTTTCAAGGCCTAGGTTGCCTGACGTTCCTGTTGCCTTTGTGCTTCCTACGATCACTCTGTGCTCGTTCATGTTCTTTGTATTGGCGCGTTCCCGACTATTTCATGACTGCATCATGTTTCCTGTGCCTGCGTATGTCGCTGTGGGGTTTCTTTTCTTGTAGGAAGCCAAGGAGGCTGCAGCAGTGTAAATGAACTTGCTGAATATGTTCATGTCAATTTGTAACTTCGTTATATCCTTGCCCAATGTTATTTTCTTTCGGATCAGATATGCAGCAGGGCAAAGTGACCACAATGTAGACCTCCAGGAAAGGTTTGTGCACATTTTTGGAGAAACATTTGTCTAACATGCATCATATGTTGTTTTTTACAGGAAAAAAAGAGAAAATGAGAATCTAATATTTTTCGAGAAAAGATTGCAGTTTGAACAGGGCACCCGAGAGAGGGAGAACAAGCTGGAGGAGCGGCGCATTTCACTCGAAGAAAAGCGCCTCGTCCTCGAGGAGAAGCGCCTGGCCCTCGACAGAGACAAGCACGAGCAGCAAGTTCGTGAGTGGGAAGAAGAAAAAGGGAGAGAGCTCAAGAAAGGGCAGAAAGAGAAAGGGATCGTGCACAGGAAAGGCACTTTTTTCTCGCACAGCAGCAAGCCATGCTGGAGCTTGTGCAGTCAATGATTTCTAATAAGTTCAAATAGACAGCAGGCTTTTAATTTTCACTTTTATTTGTTTAATTATCTGTAACATAAATACTTAAAGGAATGTAGAAATGGAAGCTCCAATAAAGATTACTATAGCCAAAGAAATCTTGTTCAAAAGAAAACAACAACAGCATCTTTTAACTCGGCACTCAGAAAATGACTAGAAAGTCCACTTTATGGTAAATGAACAGTGTCACCAAAATTATGTAGAACATGCAAACTGTATAATCTCATGGGTACAATATCTTGACAGCAGCTAAAGAAGTGCTGCATGAAATAGCGATTAATGTGCAACGCTAAAAAATGACTAGAAAGACCACATTAAGGCAAATTTACAGGGCCCACCAAGCCTATACGAGACATGCAAACTGTGTCTTATCTCATAAGAATGCTAGCTGCCATGGTTTCATGGAGGCAAAGCACCAGCCTATGGATACCCAGTTGGTTTGAATGTTGGTAGAGCTGCCCACAATCTGACGGAGGCTTATTGCAAAGAAGGTGCCATGATATAGAAATTTCTGTTGTACGTCGGAACATCCCCAGATGGTTGAAATTAATCCTCAGTCCTGCACTGGGCCACACCAGATGCACTTTGTCGGTTTGGCACGTAAAATCCCCAAAGGTAGTGCTCAGTAGAATGGTCCAACCAGGAGAGGTCGCTCGCTCAAAGTCGAAATGGCGGCTGGGCCGGGGACAACACGGCAATTCTGCTAGATGCAGGTGGCGGCCAAAGGTGACTGCTGAAATCGTCAGTTATTGTGACGGTTTGAAGCTGAGCTAGTTGGTTCATGGTTGTTAAAGTGCCAGCTGAACGTTTTAAGGACACACACACAGAGACGAACAAAAAAGGCAGACACACCGCTGGACTAGCAACTATTTAATGAAATCTTCTTTCTCTTTAGTCTACATATCGCGCTGAACGGATTCTTCCTCTTCTTCTATATCTGAACCTTCGTCTCCCACTCTTTCTCTTCTTTCATGTGCCTGTCAAGTGTGCGGCTCTTCGCAGGTATACCAGTTCTTTCTGGTGCAGCGCGATTGACGATGCACTCACGCAATGATCCCCTTCGCGTCAATAGCAAGGGCCTCGAGAATTTCTCGAGCAACCCTTGTGCGATGTTTTGCCAGGATGTCAATGTTGGCAAGGTTTGGCGCACATGTGCACACCCGACAATGGGCCGCGAGGTGCCCTGCTGCTGTTATGGCCTTCACCGACGCTGCGTGCTCTCTTGTTCTGTCGTTAATGCACCTTCCCGTTTGACCAATGTAGCATTTGCCACATGACAAAGGAATCTGGTACACGACTTCTTTTGTGCATTCGGTGTATCTGGTCTTGTGAGATGTGCTGCAACCTGTCTCTTTGTTGTTGTCCTCCCTGTTCACCTTCCGGCACATGGAGTATGCCTTATTAGGCGCAGAGCATATGACCTGTACGCCCTGTCGGCCAGCAATCTTTTTAAGTCGATGGGTGAGCCCGTGGATATAAGGAGCGACCACATAGGGTGTTCGAGGCTTCTTTGTTGTTATTGCTCCATCTCCTTCAGGTTGGCGCTTGATCTTTGCACATATGTTTTCACAAATCGAAACAAGAAGTGTCCTTGGGTAGCCCGCATTTTGGAGCCTAGAGATTTGTGTCGCAAAACTCTGCCGCACCTGATGCTCACATGACCTCTTAAGGGCGGAATTGAGCGCTGTGGTCGCAACTGCTCTTTTCACATTTTTGGTATGCTCGGAGCTAAAAGGAAGAAACCCTTTGCAAGATCGTGCTTGATATCTCCAGCATACATGTCTATTCCTAAACTCTAACGAGAGATCCAGGAATTTAATGCAGTTGTTAACGGGCAGTTCGTGGGTGAAGGTAAGATCGGCGCAGCTGTGATCGAAACACGCCATGACTGCTTCTTTACATCCGTTGGTTGTTTCATGAACCTCAGTGTTGCACAAGATTAGAAAATCATCCACATACCTAAAAATGGCCTCTACTCGGGGATCTTTTAAGTTGTCTTGGATAGCAGAGCCACATGCTGCGAGGTAGATATCACATAGGTAGGGAGCTACCCGGGACCCTATGCAGATACCACTTCGTTGTACGTACTGCTTGTTTTGATGTACTACTGCCGTCGCCTTCAGGTAGATGGTTAGAAGCTCTAAGAAGCTATCCAAGTTTATGCCGGCCGCGTTTTGAAATGTTGCAGTGCCCTGCTCCTCGATGGTGTTTCGGAGGATCTTCAGGAGGCTTGTATGTGGGATTGAATAGTACATATTTTCAATGTCGATGGAAAACCCAGAAGTAATGTGACACCCTTTCTCTTTGAGGAAAGCAATCACACTTCCAGAATTGAGGATCTTGAATGGGTCCTGTGGTTGAACGTTGGACAGATGTTGACTAAATCGTCAGTTATTGAAGGGCTCATTCAGTAAAGCCTTGGAACGCCGACTGATTGAGTCATCTAATCACTGACGGTTTAGGCAGTCACCTAAGCACCTTAATACAAAAGGGTGGTGATAAGTGTAGATTGACTGGCCAGCAAAACTGCTGTTTTCCTTGGCCTAGCTACAATTTCGGCCTTGAGCAAGCGACCTCCCTGCTCAAGCTGTTGTATTGAGCGCTATGTAATGGAGCACTGATCTTACGAGATAAGACACAGTTTGAGTGTTCCATATAAGTTTGCTGAGCACTGTACCAAGAGTATCTTAAAGGTTGTGTCTGTCCCGTACAGAGGGTTTCAAGTATTGCCCCAAGTTGGGTGCACGGAGCCCAAAGAACATACCAGTCTGGCTACCGTACAGGCATGTATGACAGTTAGTAAAAATTGCCCCCACCCGATACATTCTCCCCACATCCTGCAAGTACAGCTTCTGGTTCTTCTTGAAGTCCAGGAATGCGAACTCAGATACTATTTTGCCAAACCCCCACTCAACAGCTTGTCGCACAGTACTCATGCCACTGTTGAAGAGCACTTGCTGTTGAGTGAGGGTGGCACCTGCATACGGCCTCATGAGAAGCCGCCGCAGTGGGTACGCAGGGTCGCCGTAGATAGTGTAGGAGCGGCCCTGCACAAGCTTTTCCAACTTTTCATACAGGCCACTCTCGCGCAAAATGCCTGCATAAAACAGAGAAACAAGAAATCACTGTACTTTTGACCGCTTTTAAAAACAAAAGTTGCATGGTGTTGATTTGCCAGTGTGCTGATTTGGCATGCTCCATTTTGCAATGCAGTGTGAATACAGTATTACAATTCTTTGTCCTCTGTAGAACAGCACACTCTTTCAGAGCTAAGAAGTAAATATTGTTGCAGCAAACCTCGAAGAAAGCAAGGGCTGCATAAATTGGAAGAGATAGTAAAATCGGAACATGTCACTGCAGCAGAAAGAAACAGCATTTCAAGGCTTGTTATTTCAAGCACAGCAACTGGACTAGCTCATTTGAAAGAATTGCATTAATAATTGTATTGAACACATGATTTCCTTTGTGATTTGTATTTGGTTTGATGCTATCTCTATAGCAAGACTGCTTATTCAGTGTTGCTAGGGAGTTGAAATGCTGATTAATGGGAAGTGTTAATATCAAACATGGAAGCATGCAGGTCCAGAACAGCTGCACCCACCAGCGTCATGCCTGTGTCCCGGATAGGGACCGTCAAGTTGGCAGACGATGCCGTTTGCACACATTATGGACTGGTACTTCAACGCGTGCAGCCTCTTGTGTCCCGAAAAGTAGATCCGCTGGTTGGTGGAAGGGCGGCAGATGGGCCTTGCTGTCCCATCCACGAAACCCCAGCAGTTCGGCAGGGGTGCTCCTCGGGCATGAACGGCCTGCAATAATGGTACATTCTTAGCGAGACCTTCATGGTGTCTAAAACATTAATTGCTTTGATCAAGCGTCTTGTTTTGATTTTTAATTTTATTCTTCAACTGCTTTGTGTCACTATTCCTTATTTGTAGTATTGCTGAGTTTAAACGCAGCTTTTTATTTTTTTATTTTAACATATTGCCAGCTATGAGGCCAAAGCAGGTTGGTAGGCATTTTAGAAGTGCACTTAAGTATTAAAAATGTTATCAAGAAAACCATGCACATTTTCACTATTTACAGCTTCTTGCAGCTTGGAGTTCTATTCTTCAATATATATAACAGAAAAGATTTTAAAAGAGTCTGCATTGAAGCGATGAGGCTCAATAAATTTCTTATGTTTCGTTCTAGTTATGTTACTGAAGTTTGCATATGTAGCATATTTATTAATATCAATACAACAACGACCATATAGTAAGACCTTATCAATGTACTTTCTCCCATGCACAGGAAGTGTTGTTTTTTGTAGTATACACGTGTTTCATGAAATAAAATCTATTACTAAATAAACATCCCTCTTTCAGCTGTACATTTTTCTAAATTAGTTCTGTTCAGCAGTTCTGGGTAAAGCTTGGGCTTGGGTTTGGGCTAGTTGGTTGTACATTGATAGACGTGCTGCGCTGCGAAATTAAACGCGTGACCAAAAATTGAAAGGAAAAGGATGATTTACATTGAGATGAGAAACACGACGAACACGACTGGGCGCAGTTCGTCGTGTTTCTCCTCATCTCAATGTAAATCATCCTTTTCCTTTCAATTTTTGGTCATGCGTTTAACTTCGCAGCGCAGCACGTCTATCAAAGTTCTGGGTAACATATTTGACCTCCTCAACTGGAAATGACAACAGTAGGCAGGAATTTGTTTGGGGGGGGGGGGGAGAAGAAGAAGGAAGGAAGGAAGGAAAGCAAGGGAGGGAGGGAGAAGAGGGCTGAGGGGGCTGGGAGCTTCTGGCTAGGCTACTGAACACCAATAATGACATGTATGTGACGCTGCAAGCTTTGACTATTGCAGGGCGTTTCATGGAATGCCAGCCAAATCACTCCACCAAAGAGTATTTATCACACAGAGAAAAAGTTGTCATATTGATCTCTGCCAAAGAGTCTCTTTAAGAAGATGAATAAACTTAATTAGGTTCTTAATTACTTTTGGGTTCTTTTTAATTAGGAAACATTAACATTAAAACCGCTAGGTATTAAACGAAAAAAAAACATTAAGCCAGCGCACCTTACAGAAATATTAGGCGCACGCAACATCCCCCCTCCCCCCCCCCAAAAAAAAAAAAGAATGGAATTGGTTTGCATTTATAGGTTCTGGTTTTCTATGGGAAGGCATCTTTGCGTCGGCGGTCCTGTTCCTCGTGGGCAAATTAAGCAACTACCGTGCGTAATTTGACCACGTGCGCTACGCTTACGAGGGAGGCCAGGAGATAGTCGCGCGATTTGACCTCGGGGAAGGGGACTGCTGTCGCAGATATGCGTTTTGATAGGACACCGAAACTTAAAAACTCATTCAATGGTTAATTTTTTTTCGGAATGTCGTAAAATGTTGCGCGCATTTTTCTTAAATTTAATGGTTTAAAAACGCCGCTCTGTTAATGAGCAGACTTACTCTTGCGAAGCGTTCCAAGTCGCCCAAGCTCAGCCAGCTGTGGGTGGTCAGGTCGTCCAGCAAGTGGCCAAAGGTGCCGTCGATGTGCGTGAGCACCTGGCCGACGATGCTCGACATTGCCGACGAATGACGGCCGAAGACAGGCTCCAAATCCCACCAGCGGTTTGGGTAGGCAAGTCGGCGCAGGCACATAAGGAGGGCCTCCTCCCCGCTAACAACAACCCCCTGGCTGCTGCACACCACCTTTGGCATCAGCAGGGCGTCATTTAGGAGTCCAAAATCGTCCTTTTCAAAGCGAAACATACGCCGAAAAGTCAGGTCGTCGAGTTTGGCGACATCCAGGAGTCCCCACTTGACTTGTATCTACGCGGTTCTGGCTCCCGGTATTGGAGGAACATGTCCTCTAAATCGCTCCACGACATGTTCATATGCAGAAGCTGGTCAACCAGCACACTGGATCGCGATCGGCGTATTGGAGGCATGATTAGAAAGAAAAAAAAATAAAGAAACCACCTCACAGACCTCAAAGCGTGCGCAACCTGGGTTCGTAATTTGGCGCGAATTGTGCACGTGTGGATTGTCTTGGCTTCGTTAGTTGTGACATACTAGACTAAAAATGAAGGTTGGCTGTGACCAAAAGTGTACGTTAAAACACGTTTAAAGATGTTTGTTGTGACAAAAAAATGTTTATTTTTTAAAAATTTACAGCATTTCGCGTGCCTTTTGAAATTCAACAATTGCATTACTACCTGCAACTACATCTTGGCGGCGCTGCAGGCGCGCGACCGCTGCGTTTTGCGTCGCCGCGGGGAAACGCTATTCTAAAACTCTCTTGCCTAGCGTGCGCTAACGCAAGCGCTAAATTTAGCGCGAGCGTGCGCTAAAATTGCGTACGTTATTCTAAAACTCGCTATTAGCTGAACTACCGTACATCAGGAATATACCCAGCGGCATTGTGAGTGCTTTGAAAGATATTTTTCTTTGTGATAAAGTCAGTTGTTCCTATTTGATATGATCTCTTTCGTCTACAGCTCCTGGCGCCGGGTTTCAACAAACGTTGCTTTTTATCGCCTTTTTAAGCTATAATATGCATGTACAACTAAATGTCTGCAATAAAGTTAATAATGTTTTGAACTGCATTTTTGTTTATGGTTCACAGTCATTTAAGCGTCTAAAGGGTTGACAGGCTAAAGGGTCTGACTGGTTGAAGGGCTGTGGGGCTAAAGGGTTTTTCATGGGGTATCTTTGAAGGGTTTTTCTGTAGGGTATTTTGAAGGGTTTTGAAGGCCTGTGAGGTCCCATAATCCTTCAAGGCTGACGGGCCCTTTAGAAATATTTTCAATAGGGACGTGACCCTCCCTCCGAAGTCACGTGACCCCCAGGTCACGTGACCCCCTGGTCACGTGACGCCTCGAGGTCACGTGACGCCTCGACGTCACGTGACCTCCGCGGTCACGTGACCCCCCCGAGGTCAAATGACCCCCAGGTCACGTGACCCCCGGCCACGTGACCTCCCTCCGAGGTCACGTGAGCTCCCCGAAATCACGTCACCCCCCGAGGTCACGTGACCCCCGCCCCCGAAATCACGTCACCCCTCCGAGGTCACGTGACCCCCCCCTCCGCGCCTTCCCCTCCTCAAGAGCTGCGCTCTAATCCGGCGTTACAGGGAGTTGTAAACGGCTTTCATTTTTGTCTTCGTGATTCGTCTCTCGGTGTTCTTATTGACTGATGAAGCAATTTTAATGGCTATGGAGTGATAATTAGACGCTCAGGGATCACAGCGTCCTGCATTTCTTAAAAGAACACAAAAAAGAAGCTTACATAAAATACGTATTTTTGTTTTACTAGAAAGAAAGCAGCACTTACGACGCTAGTCGCAATTTAAGTTGGATTTACCACCCGCTCGAGGCCCTGCCCTTAGAACGGTACCATTGCCCATTACTAGTGCATTGGCTTGGGTGCTAGGCTGAACACGTTCAAAAGCCTAATGCCAACCTGTCGCGAGGTCCGGTGCGTCCAGCATGCCGTATACGACACCGTCTGGTAGTCGTGCGGGCAGGCGCGCGGCAGCATACGGCGTCGTCTGCTATGCGGAGCGCAAGTTCGTCTGCTTCTTGCACAGGGGTTGCGATGATGTCAGATCCCCGAGCGCTTATTGGCCGATTGAAAACAAATAATGGGTAGACATCAAGGGATCTAGCATTGATGCCTTGAGGCATCAGCATTGATGCCTTGAGGCGCCAATCTAAGACCTCGGGGTATCGAGCATTGAGGTCTACCCACTATCCTCTAAATCAAAGACAATCATAACTCGGCGTCACGCTGACGTCACCGCAACCTTTGCGCAAGAACCAGATGACTTGCTCTCAGCATTAGAACCCACCTTACTACCACCCATGGAACGCCCGCGATGGCATGTTTACATCTTACGAATTCGCGGGCGGATCCGTGCAGGCGGAAAGTGGATTTTGGATCCGGTTGGCGAAATCTATTCGTCGCTGGCGGAACACCTGAATCAGTTTGGGACCCATATCCAGGTTGTCCGCCAGCGACGAGTCGATTCCGGCACCCGGATCCAAAATCTACTTTCCGCCTGCTCAGATCCGCCCGCGAATTCGCAAGTGCAAACGCCCCGTAAGACGCGGCCATGAAAGCAGCGTGTCGGCGTCCGCCGTTGCCTGTGTCCGTCTGCTATTCGCGTCTCCAGCTCGTTGCTCGCCCTCCCGCGGCGGAAACGGGAAGCGCTCTAGTGAGGGTCCCCCGGTTCTCCTCCACAGCGGGCACGGCAAGACTGTTTGCGATCATGCCTCGCGAACAGTGATTTCTGAATGCAAAACGACATTCTTCATTGTCCCAGTCTAGTGCTACAGCCTGTATGGGATTGTACCTTACTATAGAGTTCGTATTGCGAATGTAAGCAAACGAAAGCGCCGTGTGTTTGCGTTAGAGTTCCGTGCTTGACGCTGCGCATGTGCGTGGTTGCCATGCGCCAATCCAAAACCGCAATTTCGGGCTCCGCGCACGTGCAATGTGAAACACGCAACGTTAACGCAAACACACAGTGCTTGCGTTCGATCGCATGCGCAATAAAAACTCACTACTCTTTCACCGGTTTTTTATCGCCAACGAAACGTGCTCCAGTGAGCAGACGTGCAAGCGGGTTGGCGTTCCCTCGAACTTGAAAGGCCGAGTTTGGCAAAACGACGGCGAGTAAAAATGAAAGAAAAAAGATTTTCTGCGAAGTTTCGTAATTAAAAAACAATAACAACGAAACCCGCTTTTTTTTTAGCGAGAAAGGGGGAGGGGCGGGGGGGGGGGTTTGATCTAGAAGGATCGGCGACGAATTGGGAAGTTTTGCCGCTTGTGAAATTCTGCCACTTTCATAGCACAATATACTTAATCCAGAATTAATCTAATTTTGCATGGATTTCTCAGAGTACCTACAATGCTTAGTTTGATTTTATACTAATCTTATTTTATAACTTGTGAATTAAAAATGCTGCAATTGGCACCAGTGATGATAATTTGCCAACTTTCGATTACCATAGTTGCTCGCGCGCTTTAAAGTAAATCATAAGCAACAAGTTATACTAGAGCTTGAAAACCTACGTAATAAAATATCATAATTGTATCATTATAATGCAACTTGCGGTAATGTTGTCAGGCCCCCAATAAAGGGCACAATCACAAAACTACGCCATTTAACCATAATTGTCTTTACAAAAATGCCTAATTTTGTTTTTGTTTTAGCATATGAAAATCTCTGACATCGTTACCAAGTTAGACACACACTGGATGCCATATAAACGTCCTATGCCTCACGCGTTGCCTTAAAAAACACACACACCTTGTTGAATGACTTGGATTTTATTTTTTATTTTTAGTAGTGATAACAACTTTTAATATTTAATACGTTTTGTGAAAATTTTCTAAACTTATCACCCATGGCATTTTCTCGTAAAATTTGATTGATTCTCTTATTCTTGTGCTGGGAATAATGCTAAAGCTATTAATCATCTACTATGCCCCCAGAACGTTAACCCTGTGACAGTAGAATTTGTCCCCTCAAGAGATGTTTCATAGGGGCTCTGTTTTGTTTGCCAAGTAGTAGTATAAAGAAAAAGTCAATGCACAAGTTTTTTTCTTTTTTTATCAGCTAGCGAGAGCACGTACAGTAGTTGCAAGCATTCTTGCTTTAGAGGCGTCAAATGAAAATATTGAGGACCTAAAAGTTGTCACGTTTCTTTCCTTCTGTTTGTGTTCTTTTGACTAAGAGTTTTCTGTTCTGCACCACAGTTTCAGGTGTTAAACGACATGATTAGCTACCACCAGCTCGCCTGCGCACTCACTGCCTCCTCACACCTCATCCATTTGGTTTCACATTGGCGCATCTGCTTCCGCAATATTCCAGCTGCTTCAGATTCCCAGTCGAAGGTGTTTTACAGAACGTCGAATGATGAGCTTTCATTCTCTAAATTGTATTCCGAAAGGAATTGGATGCCCTGAATCGGAAGCTCCACTGGTCTTATTGGTTCTACCTCCAGAGCTGCCGGTATGCGAGGTGAGGATCAGTTTCTCGGAGCGTCTAAGTTGAAGACTGTAGATAGCCCAGCAATGCGAAACAACGTGCGTATTTAACGTTTTGTAGTTCACCAAAGACGTAACAAATAGCAAAACCTCCAACGGTCTTCACAGTTTCGCGTATGGCGCGCCCTTTCAAATGTGTAATCACCGCCGTACATATCTACTGGGATGACCGTCAAAGGGTTAAAGGGACCGCGGTTCATTATTTAACGTGACAATTATCTGAGTTAGAAAAATTTGCAAGAACACAGAAATATCAGGGCTGATATTTTCTACAACTACAATATTTTTTGGTACGTCTAAGGCGTGTGAGAAACCCCATCTTTAAAACGACACTTACTTCTCCAAACTATTTTGATTTGTCTAGAATGAACACGTGTGTCACAAAATAAAGTTTTAGTGAACAAGTTTTTTAGCTCAACAGTTGTTCTCTGAGACGCATCTTGAGTTGGAGAGAAACCCAAATTAACCCATATATCGAGAAGTTAAGTTCAAAATAGAAGTTAGCTTCGGTTTCCTTCATGATTTAAAACTTACCTCCTGGCGTAAATATTGCGCTAAATACAGTTTTTTTTCCTTCAGGATAACGAGATTACTTGCGCGCATAACAGCCTAGCTTCCTCATATATCTGGAATAATTTGTGTCGCTCAGCGAAGCCAACATACCGATCATGATGTTTTAAAATCCTGAGACTGGGAAGGAAAATGAAGCAAAAATTGTAAGACAGAAAAAAGGGGACAGGGCAAACGTCTCAACAAGACGTTTGCCCTGTCCCTTTTTTCTGTCTTACAATTTTCTCTTCATTTTCCTTCCCAGTCTCAGGATTTTAAAACATCATGATCAACATACACCAGCTCGCCTGCACCTTGACAATTTTTTCGTTAACATACCGAACAGGCTCAGCAACTTGGCATACCAGCAAGCATCTCCGACTCTCACTATAACCACCATTTTGGAAAGCGAGTGGCGCCATCTATAGTCAGTCAGAGTCGCGGTCTAAATCTGTCTACGACGATCGCCAGACGCGACCATGAAAGCGTCGTTCTAGCGTTCTATCATGCACGATCCACGGCCTAATACAAGCGTCTGTCATCATCTGTCGATTTGCGGTAAAAAGCGACAGAAAGAACTAAACAAAAATAAACAAAATAAATTTGTCGTATTTCCAGCTTTTCTGTTCTTGTTTTTGTGTATAGCATCCGCGAACAAGGTGGGTGAGTATCATGGCGAGCAATTAAAGGCCGACCATTCGCTTTAGCAGGTCAGGTGCACTGCTCAAAACTTGAGAGCTAAGGCCTTCCGAAGCGAAATGACGAAAACATACCTGGACAAACCTGATGCTAGCCGAGCGGGAACCGCCGCATTAGCGGGAATTAACTGGAACCGACGCATTAGGGAGTTTTCGTAGACCGCGTTTCCCCCTCCGCTAAGCCCTACGCAACGAAGAAGCCGCTATTGCGCATGTGCGCCGATTGCCTTGACTCTAGAGTTCCGGGTATCGTAGCGGGTTGCGGAGAGTGTTGAGGGGACGGCGAAAACGATCTACGAAAACTCCCTATTAGACAAAGTAGCGGCGCCGCTTTTACGGGAAACGACTCATTTATTCATCATCAAAACGCGCAAACGAACAAATAAAGCCAGATGAAGCAAAATGGATAACGTGGGACGCTAGGCTCACGTCTGTACCCGCTACAAAATAAGCGCCCGCACAGCGTTTTGGAAGGCATGTACAGTTGTTTGCACCAAGCTACTTCAGCTGAGGATATCTTCCGCCAAACACCTCGGTGAACGCGAACGCGAAACGACTCGCGCACAAAAAGCAGGCGAGTTCAACGACTTATACGTAAAGGTTGTCAAACACCCGCCGAGACCGCAGGCAGCCGTATGTTTGTTATCGTTCCGACAGATGCCAAGTTGGAGACTGTACGCGCAAGCCAAGTTGGACACGCTAAAGAAAAGGCGCTACCCCATTCGGATGGTTTTCTCACTTTCGCTATTTAACAACGCTTTCACTATTGACATATTTAAATACTAGAAACCGAGATTGTCTCGCATAGTTAGAGGCGTCCACAGTAGGCCGTTGATGCCTTTCATATGTCGTGCAAAGTGTTTCAAGCGATCGTTCTTCCCGATCTCTATTGAGAATTGGAACAAGCCCCCGCCAGAGGTCACGGGCTGCGACAGTGTTTGATAAGTTTTTAAATTGTTTACGGAATTGCATTTAGAGGAATTACTCCCACGTGCTATCATGCAACCGTGCAACTGTCATTTGTTTCAGGACACATATAAATGCTTCTTTTGGATTGTCCTATTTTGAAGTTTGTCCCAAAGTGTACTTTATGTGCTTACTAAGCTCTGTATGAATATACTTTAGAATGTTTTTTTTTAAAGTGTATTGCTCTTATGTACCACGCACACCTGCTATTGCTCTCCAATTTGAGCCAGCAGTTGGTCTAAAGGAAACCAAAGCGGAAAAGACGATCTCGTGATATCTCTTAAAACAATGATCACTATGTATATAGCTTGTTTCTCAAACATAAAAACAAAAAAACTACCGCGGCATAAAAAAAACAGTTTACAACAAACAATCTACACGTAAACCACGTCTCCAACCAATGAGAGCCTAGAAATGGAGCTTAGCTAGCTACATTCCTGAGCGAGGCCAAGAGAGGGCTACCACCACCTAAGTTTCCTCTAACGGCGTAAATACTGCGGAATTTTGTTTCGCGAAAAAACAAAAAGTGTTTAAAATAAGCTTTTAAAGACGTTTGTTTTCATCTCAGTGCTCCCTTAAGCTGTCAGTGTATGCCTAGGGTCGATGAATGGATAACCGTTTATTAAACCCCCATTAGTGGGGGTTGTTTACGCTTTGGTATGGGCCTTTTAAGAAAAGAAGGAAATCTCCGAGAAGGAGATTACAGATTTAAGCATGGTCCGACACCGGCTTTCGTTTTCGACGGCATCATGCAGTCATCAATGATCTGGGGTTCTTCGTGCACCGATGTTATTGCTCCATTTCTCTCTTCCCGAAATGAACGCGGTTCCCAAAATAATGTCTGGTGTCGGATGGCTCCTTTTTCTAGCAAAACATACACTCTGGCAGGTTCGGTAAAAAGTTGGGTTCCGTCTTGTCTTTTTGTTGTTCTCCTGTTTCTTTTTTAGGATTTGCGATGTTTGTGCGCTGACCGATCTCGCCCTCAGGAGTACCGTTCAGTATGGACCTAAGGATTCCGCCGCGCCGAAATATTTTTTAAATAGATAGTTGGCTTCGGTATCTTCACTCACAAGCGCAGATGCTTTCTTTAATGTTTTATCAGCCTAATTCAATGAGAAAAAAAAACACCACAAAGGACCGTCGCCATGAACTGTCATGTCATTTTTTCTTGCTAAATCCACCGGTAAAATTGACAACACGTGACAACGTCATGCAACAAAGTCACGTGACATGATGTGACCGCAAGTCAAGGAAGTCAATTTGACCGTTAAATATAGAGGGGAAATCGACGTGTCGTGACCACGTCACTTACCTCAAGTCACCGTACTTGAATTTCTGCGAAATGGCTCTGCAAAGTGGTAGTTTGCGCTCAACCTATTCGGCGCTCCTCCGTCGTTGTCAGCATGATCAAGCTCGTGTTAATTTGTTTTTTAAATCGCTAGTTTGACGTAATATTAATCCTACGAGAGGCCTACTATTCTCGACGATGACGTTACAAAACCAAAACGCCCCGTGAGCTCCGAGTCTGCAGTCAATTAGAGCAGAGTCGCGTCAGCGAATCCCGTACACCTGCTCCACAGCAGCCCGAAAGCTGAGTGATTATTTCACAGCTGCCGGCCGAACATTCGTCCTCTTCGAAGCGAGTCGGCGAGGCTCAGCCGAGGGAGATTAGTGCAGAGATAAAAGCCACGAGCTAATTATCTCGGGGCCGTGCTTAATTTCGTCACATGCCGGAGCAATTTCCTCACTAATTTTCAAAGGGGCGGGCTGTCTGACTCAGGGTAATTCGTAGACTAATGAATAATTAGAGGAGGGTAGCGAGTACACTATGGAAAGCTCTAGACTTGGAAAGAGGACCGTAGGGAATTCGGGCAGTATAACTACACACGTGTGTGCCTGATGAAACAAGAGAATTCGTTGTTTTTTTAAATTATTTTTGAAGTCTTTTTAGTCGACGCCGTTGCCTCATTAGGTGATTATATTTTTCTATGAAATTCCTCAGATCTTAAAATAGAATTCCCGTAGGATTGCTGTTGGGATATTTGACTTAGAGGTGTATCTGGTTCATCCTGTGATTTCCCCTTACGGACATATGTTGTACGAGTTCTATACAGCAGTGCTTGACCTTTAACTGTAACAGCGCGTTTGCCACCATACAGCATAATTAATTCCAGCGTTCAATGCCTCTGTGAGATCAACTGATCTGGAGTATTTCCAGAGGCACCACCTTAGGCAGAAAAGAGAAAAATGCAAACCTACTCTGTATACTACTATTCTTAGGGGTGTGCGAATAATGGCCGGAAGCGAAGAGTGCAGTCTCGTCCCTAGTTTTAACACTGATAAGCTATCGTGACATTTTGCTTGGAATGGGAAGACTATGAATCACGCCGCGCTATTCAATTTGAACCACTCTTTGCACATTTTAACAACGCTATGTTAGGCAAGGAAACTAGTCAAGTACGCTAAAAAGCCAATAATGTGACGCAGCTCCAGAAGTCCTGTGATCAAAATATACTTGCTGAGTGTAACTTTAAGCCTTAAGACTAGTTGTTAACACTCCAACAATCATTATGCATGCATTTATGGCTATTGCGCACTTCAGTTATGTCACATAATTGTATGCCTTTGATTATTCCAATAAAGCGTACTCCCGTGCGTTAGGGGCGGACTGGGTGTAACACAAATGATGAAATTTCTAGATTTTAATGCGACGAAATGTTTAGTAAGTGTCCAAGTTAAAAGTTCTGGCGCTCTTTATCCTCACCGAGACTCCGCTTTTTGCAACGAAAAGAGCGCATCATCATGGGGAATTTCTTGACTCTGGAAACCTCAGGCACACGCGACCCTCTGCCTGGGAGAGTGCCCCATATGTTTTGCTTTATTTTTTTGAGAAGTCATTAGAGAAATTATTAATATTAATTGCTGCACCAAAGGCCCAATAACACAAAGGAGAAAACGTCGTATAAGAAATGTCCAAACCTCGGTACTGAGGTTCGACTTTGATGGAGACAAAAATTGCTAGCCTCTGAGCTAACCTTTGTACCTGCGAATAGAGCTTTAAATTTTGATCCTACCATGACTTTTGTACAGAACCTGTGACAATGTAATGGAATAGTTTGAGTTTCTGGTAATGTTTTCATTCGTTTTTTTTTCGCATTTATTAACTTATTTATACTGAACCCAATAAGACTTGTTGATTTCGAGGGTTTTAATAAAATCACAAACGTTCACCCGTCCAGCAAAGCATCCAGAGGCCAATTGTTAGAGACAGCAAAGTCAAAGACGTTTGTTTGGAGAGTAGATTGTTAATGAAGATTTAGTTGAATTTTGATTTCGGGAGCTTTTTTCATTCGGTATCTTATTTCTCAATAACAATTTGCAACTGCAAGCGATGTCCAACAAGCCCAACGTGGACTGAACCACCCTCAAAAGTTTCCATATGCTCCAGTCCGAAAGTACAAGGGTACTTTTATTTCGTGCCAACGCACCACCAATTAATTTGCTTAACAAAAAAATTGCAGTTCAATCGAACGAAATCTAACAAAAAATTTATTTAAAATTCAACTTACCCCAAATGTATAGAAATGACTTTTAAATGTCTTGTTATTTGTTTTAAACAAAAAAAAAGTGGCAACCAATATATTATCCATACATATGAGAACTTTCATATTTCAAATACTTTTCCTACGTCATCCACCGTTTGGAGTCTACGAAACCAAACAACCACTCTTGTAGCGTGTTGCACTCCAGAGGACAGTGCGTCACGAGAGCTTTTTGCAGTACACTTGCTAATTGGTTTTGAGTAAGCGGTAGTTGGCAGGCATTCGTTTGATTCACTTTTTGTGCCCATGACGGTTGTGGAAGCATGGTTGCTTTGTCCAGTTCAGCGGTTTTCCACGGGAGGCGTACACCGACTCATGCTTTTTAGCTACCCATGCTCTGGGACACACATGTGAAGTAATCAGGGAAGAAGTAACAGCTGCTCAGTCGTGCAGTCGCGATTTAGTTACTAAATGAACAGCAAACCTTCCCCCCTTCTCAAATGAGTAAACACTTGGTTATTGATTAGCCTCATCGGAGAAGCCTTTCCTCCGCAACCTTCAAACCTCCGAGGTTTCTAAATTTGTTTACTGTCTTTATTTTTACGTTTTGTGAACATGACGATAGCGCAACCCAGCCCGCTCATGCACAAACCAATCCCCCTAGTCTCACAACAAGGAGCGAAAAGCCTTTTCGTTAGTGGCACCACAAAGTCACGGGGAAGAACCTAAGATCTGCTCGCATGGCGGAACTTCGAACATTCCGTGTTCAGGCTGATGATAAAAACGCGCTTTTTGCGTCTTTTAAAATGGCAGAAGAAGAAAAAAAGTTTTTTGGTTTTTTTTCGGTGAGGCTTTGGCACCTCGTGAGCCTCCACCGTGCCGTGTAAAAAAGTGACATTTTCTTGACCCCGCGTAGCACCTACTACAAAATGTTTTAATCAAACGTTGATGGCAGGGTATTGACCATATTGAGGTCGAGCTTCAATTTTTATATTGGCATCATGCTCCCTCAAGTGAAAAAATTAAAAAAGTTAGTTCAAACATTTTAGTTAA
>JAZHYW010028101.1:0-11586 GCA_037355805.1 Ixodes ricinus | reverse complement strand
TTCGCTGCGGTTCAGCATAAGGTGAAATGGAGTATAGGCTCTGAACCGCCATGAAGCGCGTGTCGTCGGCGCTACGGTCTTCTGCATTCCATGCCTCCCGCCACCGGTTCTAGGGCTCGAGAACTGGCAGCGCTGCTGTGTCGTCTACGCGCAAAATCTTCACCGTGGTGGCCGCCGCTCTTGCCACCTGCAACTCTCTAGAACACTGTGGCACGAGTAAAAACAGAGCTCAGGAAAACTGGCACACTCGATTCTTACATCTTTTTGCATGATCATAATTGAAACATCGCGTGCAACATATTTTCAACCATAGAGGGTTACTACATTTAACTCCTACGCGCCTATTAAAGCTGTTTCTCGCTACCACCGCCGGGTGATTATTTTCGGCTTCTGGTTGGCCAACAGAGCATGTCAAGCCCTCTTTCTACGTCTGGTGCACGCTCTGGCCCCGCTTGCTCCTCCCATTAACCAAACTCTCTATATACGGCTCTGCAGTTGCCATAACAGCCGTCCGGTGCGTCGAACGACGGGAGGCGAATCGAGGCGGAAGAGGGGGGGGGGGGGGTTACTGCTCGTGCAAGCAGCGTCTGTGAGCAGCTCCGTAACTGGGTTAACCTAATAACTTTCGCTGTCCGGTGTTGCCAGGTGTTACACGGTACATAGACCTAACAACCCCAACTTTCGATCCCAGTTGCAACCAAGACAAAACCAAAACTGATGTCACATTGCTTTTTTTTAAATGATGCAAATGAATTGTGTGCGCACTTTTTATTCACTATAAACCTTTCACACAAATTATAATGAAGCTTTTGTTTTTTAGAGTAAATAAACAATAATCGAGAACGTTTAACAAGAATTTAAGCAAGAGAGACATAACGAAAGTCTTATCGGCACCGACATCACAATGGCCACTCTTGCCGAGCGTGGGCTTCCGCGACGTGCCGTGATCGTTTTAGCGGCAGCTCTGGTCCATAATCATACCTTTTTCCAACAGTATGGAGTTTTCGTAGATCGTTTCCGCCGTCCCGCAATGATCCCCTCAGCCCGCAACGATACCCCGAACTGTACAGGCAAAGTCATTGGCGCGCAGGCGCAGATAACGGCTTCTTCGTTGCGGAGGGCTTAGCGGAGGAAAATGCGGTCTACGAAAGATCCCAAATATTTACTGCTACGATTCTTCTATAGATACCTCCCCCAATCTTTCGCAATAGTAAGTGCTTCGCTAGCGCTGGCCATCGGCGGCAATGCGGCGGACGCCGCCATCTTTAGCTCTATTGGGGCGAACTCCCACCATTTAAGTGATGTAGGCCAACTCAGTTCAACTCAATGATCGTTAGCGGCTCATTAACGGTTGGAGCCGTCGTGAAAAGCCGGCCGATCGCGATTGAGTCAACTGTTCTTGGCTCATTGACAGTTGACAGCACTCGTGTAACTAGGGTGGCTATATAAACAAACACTTAAAAGAGCCCGTAAAAAAATTAAAAAAAGACGACGATTTGTGCAGCCAGTTGTCGCGCGAGCAGTTTGGCGCGATTGGTTCCTTCCAAGTTAACCGAGTACGCGGAGCTGGCACGGATCTCGCCGGACCAGAAAAAAACGGCAATTGAACCGGTTTAAAATCTCGATAACTGTGGCACGACAGTTCCGCGGACCCATTTTAAGTCGTTTTCCCGCGTGATACACAACATTCAATAGATCCGCGGACTCGTCCCCGGACACGTTGTTGTTGTCCGCGGACCAGTCTCTGAGTTTTGCGCGTGTTTTTTTCGCCTGGAACATGGCGCATTTCGAACCGCAAGAAAGGTGACGTCACCGATTTCGTAGGAACGTGTCCTGGGACATGTCCGCCGTGTGAATACACCATTAGCGTCCTACCCCGCCCATACATCAAAAGTGGTCTCGAAGTGGCAACACATGACGCCACAAAAGCCGTAGTGTCATGCTGTCGGATATCGGGATCCTGGCGGTTGGTCGTAGAAATTCTGGCGAGAAGCACGAGCGAACGCAAGTGTCGCTGTCGTCGTGGCGTCCCAACTCCTGGGTGCCGAAGCTTCCGTGGGCTGTCAAGCGCTATAGAGCGACCCCCAGCAGAACAGGCGTCTGCCACATCCACTACCGCTGTTGGGACGCCGCCAGGATCGCAACCGTCGACAGCGTGCAACCTTTATGACGTCATGCAGTCGGAAATTGAGGGACCCTCTTTTTTGGACGTGGTAAACACGCCCATCGGAGACGCGTTCATGACAACGTAGTATAAGTGATATCGGCCACCAGCATGGTGCGATGACGTCACTTGGAAGTCATTCAAAGTCTCTGGGGCGCTTTGGCTCCAGAGCGACTTTGAGTAAGCGTTAATACGATTATTCGAAACCAGGGAGCGTTGATGGGTTTAACAAGTTTTGGAAAAATTCGAAATGGGGCACGCTTTAAATTTAGTTACGGTTTTGAGGCGTACCTCGGTGATTTCTAGCCATGCACCTCAGCTTTATTCGCTCTTTTTACCGCTTTTCTTACTGCACTGTAGTTTTCTTTTTATGTTGAACAATATACGCGAGAGTAGCGGCTCACCTGACGAAGATTAAATTGACGCTGGAATTGATTTTTATCTTCGGTACTCGCTGTGGATCGGCCGACTACATTTCATTAGGAAATTAGGCTTCTCGCTTTATGTGGCGAGTTTAAAAGTTGCTGGGGCGACGTGACTTGGAAGCTTTCGTGTGCTTTTGTATTTAATAAATTACGCAAAAGAAAAAGATATTGCGAATTAATTCTTGAGTAGAGCGCGTGGCCTGGAAGCATAATAAAACAAAATATGTATTTGATGGTGTTATTACTCTCAGGGGTTTCTGCCTTCCGTGACTAACTACGAGGAAAAATTATTAAAAAGAATACGGAGATACCTCAAGTCAAAAAAAGGAAGTGCAAGATTGGCTAAAAAAAGGCATATTTATTTTGTGGTAGATCGAACTAAAATTCCTGTCAACGTTAATCCGCTGTACGCAGAAGTAGAGGTCTGTCAGTCACCAATCGAATCGTTTAATTGAGGGCCAATATTTGTGAAATATAGCGCGTGAGTGAAAGGGATCGTTGGCCGTTTGAAAGGACAGCCTAAATTGGTTTCTTAACGCATCGATGATGATGATTCCAACATTTATTTGTCCATAGATGGGGTCAGAGAAGAGGGAGTGTGGAGAGAGCCTCCCCTCTCTCCCTCAGTCGGCGGCAAGGAGTCCTTGTTCCTTGGCGGCGGCCTCGGCCATCTGGACCAGACGGACCTGTTCTCACGGGTCCGAGCTGAGCAGCATGGTCTCCCACTGCTCGGAGGTTCTAATGTTTAACATTAAAGTTTGAGCTCTATTTTTGTTGTTTCTATGTTTTTTTAAAGGGACAGGGCCCAGATCATTGATCTAAGATTTTTTTTGAAGAGGTGGCCCAAGATAGTTAATTTCGCGTAGAAACATTTCGGAGAATAGAGCTTAGCTGAGTACGAACTAAAAAACAAACGAAGAGCGTGAATGTGCTACTTGCGGTGGCTTTCTGTCAACGAATGACGTCCGGGTGACCTCATAGCCGAGAGATGGCAGTAGGTTTCACTATAGTTGAAATAGCCGGACAACCTTTTGACGAAATCATTAACTGTCTCATGGAGCGAGCTGAGTCACAGATGAAGCCGCGACGACTCCCAGTTTCGCCGCGATCCAACAGGAGCGAATCACCTTCACGGCGCGCATTGGCTGGCTCGCGTCGACGGGCTCCCATTGGCCGCTGGCCATGGCCTCCGAGATCTCGGAGCGACGTGCGAGCAAGAAGGCGTGCAGCAGACTGACAAAGGGAGCGGACGAGCAGCTGGCATGCTCTTGGATTCACGACTCACAAGAGACACGCTTAGTGTGCACCGCGTGACTGTTGTGCAGTGTCGCGCGCCATATGCGTGAGTGGGGTCACTAGCACAGCATGACAAAAATGCCCTACTACTGCATGACGAAACGCCGCGCGGGCATTGGAGGCTCCAGCAAACATTCACGGAGGATCGGTGGTCGGAGTGGGCTGGCGCCCACCAGCTCGAGCACATGGAGCAAAAGCTCCCGCGCTGCAGAGCCTAGCGATGCCTGCGTTCCATCCTCACCCTGCCCTTTTCGATCTGGATGAGCATCGTACCGGCGTGCGGTCGTGTATCACTACTGCGTGATGCACGTTAAAGACACCAGGCTAGCACTTGTACTGCACTGGCTAAATTTCTCATCTACAGCTGGGAGACAAGTCGTCCGTTGAGGCAGACTAAGTTCTAGGTTGTATAAACATACGCAGAACCCAATTATTTTTGCTCAAAAACAACCTTTCTTGTCGAGACTTGTCGGAGCAGTGCAAGCGTGACGTTTTGCATTGCTTACAGTGGCGTAACTAGTTATGACGGCGCCCATAGCAAATTAAATTTGCGCCCCTCATAGCTCATGGCAAATGAAATTTCGCGCCCCTCACGTAGCCCCGCTGCCATTTTTTTTTCCATTGGGCACATGTGGGGTGGACTTGGCTCGGCGCCCCCTCCCCAGTGGCGCCCGGGGCACCTGTACCCCCTGCCCCCCCCCCCTAGTTACGCCACTGATTGCTTAATGTCAAAACTCAGACTTCGTTTTTTGGTCTAAACACATGTTTCGGCATCATGATTCGCTGAGCTGCCTCCTTGTGGTGATTGGTTCTCCGATTGTTGTGCGGGAAAGTAGACTCACGGGCTTTCTTTAGAGTGAAGAGCAGACAACAGTTCGAACAATCAGGCGGCCTGTTCGAACTTCAAGACGCACTGAACGTAGTCCGAAGGTGGCCCGTACAACTTGACGGTTTTCCTGCGTTCATGTTGGAACAAAACATACAAATCTGATGACCACAAGTATCCGAGAATTCAACCCAAAGTGCTTCCCGCCCAACCGATCGTGGTCCAACGGCGTCTGGTTTTCCATTTTCACGGCACATATCCGCGTTCGCGGACAGAACCAAGCACATGAAAACTGATCTTCAACACCTTTCTCGACTCTTTTGGTACAGCCCCAGTCGCGGTGTTTTGACGAGAAGGCAGATTTTTGTCAGGTTCCTTTCAAAACAACGCAGGAATACACGTCTCACATGAGGACTTCCGCTCACAGCCGCAGACCGGAAGTGCGCTTGACGCGTTACCACCACGCCGTGACGTAAGAGATATGAGTTCGTGTATACTCTTCTCCCTCCTGTGGGGTCAGTATGTGTTGGAAACCCTTTGGCTTTCTAACCTGCGCTTTAATGTGTTCCCAAAACGTTTTTGCCGCGATCCTATCTTTTTTATTTATTTCCATCATCCACAGCCTGTTTGTCTCGAGTGTGTTTTCTGATTGTTTGTCATGGCCAAAAACGGAAAAGAGCAAAAGCGAATATGTGAAGGCTATAGATGACTTTCGTCGTAATACAAGAGCTGAGATGCGCGGTTTGAAAGAGTGTAAACGACTCGGGTGATATATACGATGAGGTTAAAGCGATTACAGTTGAACTGAAGGGACGCAGAAAGGAGGTGAAGCAACTCACAGAGTCAAACCGCAACCTACAAGCAGTGAAGAAGGCACTGACGGTTAAGGTTGATGAACTGGAACAGTACTAAAAAGGGGCTAATAACCTGGAGGTAAAAGGGGTGCCTTTCGAGGGCGATCCTTCCGAAATTGTTAAAAGACTTTGGAAAATTTTGGGGGAGCCTGTCCTAGACTCCGACATTGATATACGACAAAAAAATACCCACTGAAAAAATGCTGAAAAATAATTCTAAGTTCTTTCACTCTGTGAAGGTGGATTCGATGACCAGCGTATAGCTGTTTAGCACACGACACAGACGTGACACAGACCTTTCAAACAAAGGTACGAACTTATTTATTCTCTTGATCGGTGGGCCTAGGTCAAGTGCGAGTGGTCACCGACAACACTTGCAGCACACGAGTCCGCTTTGCAGGATCCCGCATATTGCAGATGTTGGTCAAGTCGTTGTCAAACCACAGCCGATCAGACACCCTACAACTACACCCAAACTGTCTGTCCAGAAAGACCCTTTTAAATTTAGCGTATGCTCCATTAAAGTTGTCCAATTTAGCAGCATGGTACCTGCGTCTTTGCGATGCGTTCTCCACCCGCGCGACATTCGTCGTCTTGTCTGGTTTGCCGCATGCGCTTGGCGTTTTGTGCACGATCTTCATCGGTGGTGTTTGCCTCCCGCTGCCTTCGCTGACATTCTCGTTGCCGTTCCCGCCGTCGCATCTTCGTAGGCGCGTCGCTCTTCGGGAGTCCGGACTCTACGCGGCCTCACCACTACGACGAGAGAAGAGACGTGAAATCGGAAATGGAGAACGGCAACTGGTCTTTCTGGTTTTTTATATACATTCGCGTGGACGATTATCGCCGCGCCGAGAAACCGAAGGAAATTAGACACGCGCGACGGGACCGCCACACCGGGAGTGCGGAAGGAAACTAGACAGGCAAGCGCTTGGAACGACGACAAAGAGTGTGCGCTGCGAGGTTTTGTTGACGCACACTCTAAAGTATGTCTGCGCGTCTACTTTCCCGCAAAACACTCAAAGAGCCAATCTCTGCGATCTGCCAAATCAGCTCAGCGAATGATGAGGCGGAACGTCTGTTTAGAACTAAAAATGAAGTCGGCGCCGTGGCATTCCGCGATGCAAAGCGACATGCTTGCATTGCGTAATGCCACAGCGCAAGCTTAATTTTGAGACCTAAAAAGATGTTTCGCCTCATCATTCGCTGATCTGATTTCATAGATCGTAGAGATTATCTCTTCGAGTGTTTTGCAAGTAAGTACACGCGCAGGCGATTTCTTAGAGTGCACATGAAAAATCCACAAAATCGTAGCCATAAACAGCTTCGCTGTAAAAACGTAATCGTACGTTTCACCCGACGAACGACGCGAAATGCCGTACTAGCAAAAGCAAAAAAGAAGAGGTTTGATACCTCAGCACTGGGATTCACAAAGTTAAGACATCCTATGTACGTGAATAAGCACCTAACACGGCAGAAAAAGAAATAGCAGTTCTTGGTTGTCACGGTTGCTCGCAAACGAGTTACAGGCTGGAAATATGTATGAATGTCTGGTGGAAAGGTCTACGCACGTCGAAATGAGGGCACTAATCCAATTAAGCATTGACTGTCAGGAGGGTGCGGAAAAAAAATGATGGCATAGTACCCTCGCTTACTGGGCTCGTTTGAATGTTGACATTTTCTGTAATGGATGCACACCCATTTTTTAAGTGTAAATTATATGACCTACCTTCTTTTAGACACAGTTCAGAGAACTACGAACCCGATGTTTCTGCACTTCATATGAACATGCGCATTATGAAGGGCAAGCAAGATCCACTTGAGCTATTTCTCGAACTCCATGGGATTTAGTTTTGATGTCGCCATTTGCACGAAAACGTGGCTGACTCGTAACGACCAACTATCGCCTCTATTGGGCTAGAAAGGAACTGGCATAGTTAGAGAAACTAAGAAAAAAAAAGGAAATAGCGATTTATGTAAAAAAAAATTATATTATTTTTTAAATGAATTATTAGTGTTAGATACAAACGTTGAATGTAGGGTGGTAAACACAGAGAAAGCCACTGTTGTTGTTGTGTACAGACCACCTTCGGGAAACGTTATTGTTTTCTTGAATTTTTCAAAAAGATTTTAGCTTTTTTTAGGGAATCTATTACTGCCCTTTTTGTTATGGGCGATGTAAACATTAATACCTTATCCAACGAATTAGTGGCGGGAATGTTCCAGAATCTACTACTTTCTTACAATTGTATCAACGCGATAACCGTGCCAACCAGAGTAACTGCAACGAGTGCAACATCAATTGACAAATGTGTAACAAATTTAGATACCGCCGATATTATGCCTGGCGTAATACCACACGATACCAGTGACCACAAGCCCATTTCTCTGTTTGACGACTATCAAACACGCCCACAATGATGATAACACAAAACGGCACGTGTTAAGAAAAATAAATTATGAATCACTTCTACATTTTTGGGAGTTGGTCACCCAAATGAACTGCAAGACGTTTTCGAACAAGAAGGCTTAAATAGAGTTTACAACGTGTTCCATTACAAACTGCACTTATGCTACGACGCAGCCTTTCCGTTAATTACATCCAGTGTTCGTAAAAAAAGAAGAAAACCATTGGATTAGCGCTGCATAATATTAATATATATAATAAAAAATACAGTATGTATCATAGGTTTATCAAGCACCGCGATTCTAGTGTTCTAGCCGAATATAAAAAAAATATTAATTAGTATGAATGACTCGTCTAAAGAAAGCAAAGAAAGACTACCATATACAAATATTTTCAGACATCTATAATGCACCGAGAAAGGTGTGGAAACAGTGAACTTCTTGTCAGGAAGAGCAAGCTTGTGTAGTCCAGTGCAGGAGATCAAAATAAGAGACATACTGATGACTGGTCAAGAGCTTGGAGATGCAATGAAAGTGCATTTCACAACACTGGGTGTATGTACAGAATTACAAAATGTGCCAAGTTTCGAATCAGCACAGTACGCAACAGCGTCGTTATGTTCCATTATGTTTTTTTTCTTGTTTTTTTCACGACACCAAACGAAATAGATGGGATGATTGCAAAGCTAAAAAATTGCGCTGCCGCCAGCTTTGATGAAATAAAGGCTCTTCCCATTAAGAATGCGTTATAAACGCTAGGCCCAATCATCTCATATTTAATTAATCAGATGTTCATGAAGAGTACATTTCCTGACCAACTAAAATTGCCAGAGTGAGCCCAATCCACAAGGGTGGTGATGAGACCGTTGTTCAAAACTACAGGCCAATCTCAGTCTTACCAATTTTATCTAAAATATTCGAGCGTGCCATTGTCAACATACCGTATTTACTCAAGTAACGACCGCACTATTTATGAACAAGGCCTTTGCGTCCACTTTCCCAGAGAACACATATAAAACCAATCCTTGCGTTGCGCATAAATAGCATAGCGAATAACCAGATCGAGAATACGATTCTCCATACAAATTCAATCTTTAAAGATGGTATCTTGGCACGAAGGCGTTATCTCTGTCCTGTAAACAGCTGTAATCATGCTGTCGAACGCAGTGATTGGCACTCTGCGTGCTCCGCGGAAAAGCGAACCTTCAGGCTTTCTTCACAAACAGTGCGGCTATTACTCCGAGTAAATACGGTACTTAAAAACGTTTTCGCAAAGCATAATACAATGACTCAAGCACAGTATGGCTTTCAGAGAAACAGGTCTACTGGTCAAGCTCTTCTTTATATTAAAGATACAAATATAGAGAACATAGAGAACAGGTCATACTCACTTGGCCATTTTTTAGACCTTAGAAAGGCGTTCGATACTGTGCAGCATGCTATTTTACTAAGAAAACTTGGGTACTGTGGTATAGTCGGAGTTGCTTTACAATTATTACAAAGTTATCTAGGAAGTCGTTATCAATATGCTAAAATTGAAGAAATGTCGTCAAATAAATTGGTAAATAAATACGGTGTCCCGTAGGGCTCTATTATGGGTCCGTTATTGTTCTTGGTATACATTAATGATCTTGTCAATATTCCTGGTTCTCCGAACGTAGTTATGTATGCAGACGACACGAATGTTTTTTTTTCACCGGTATGAACAAATAGCAGCTCGAAGAAATGACCAACAGGTACTTGGTGAATTTTTGTCCGAGTGGTTAACAACAAATAAATTACAGCTTAACGAATTCAAAACCAAATATGTAATATTCAGGCCTATAAACAAGCGGGATAATGACGCTGTCACTATATAATTTAAAAGTACAACCCTAGAACAAGTAAAAGAACAAACATTTCTTGGCGTTTGGTTTCATGAAGAGCTCAGGTGGAATGCACATGTCAGTCACATCAAAACGCAACTATCCAAAGCTATTGGGTGCATGTACAGTATCACAAACTTAATTGAGCTCTGACTAAAAAAATGCTTTCATCATTCCTTGTTCTATTCCCACCTTTCATATGGCATTTTGGTCTGGGGCACCACAACAAGGGAAACTATCATCAACTGTCATTGTTACCGAGTAAAGTTCTACGTATGTATGCTGACTATCATGGAAACAAACATGACTTTCACTGTGAGCCGCATTATGTAATACACAATATGCTAAAAGAGAACCAGGTTTATTATTTTTTACATTAGCAAAATCTATGCGGAGGGCAAGTTCGTCTGCTTCTCGCGCAGGGGGTAGCGGTGACGTCAGAACGCCGAGCCCTGATTGGCTGATCGCGACCCCCTATCTGAGCGTCGTCTGCTCCTTTGCAACGTCGTCTGCTCGCAACGTCGTCTGCGCCTGTCTTACCTTTCCTGCGACTTTCGAAAGTGCAGAGGCCAGATTCACGAAACGATCTTACGCCAAAAATATGCGTAAGACAAAACTTAAAAACAAATTCGTATTCACGAAACGAAATTTTCGTAAGTTTTGCGCAGGTTACGACGAAATTTTACGACAGCTCCGAAGCTACGCACTTCTTACGATCCAATCAGCATGGCCGACAGCGTCGCGGTCGCGACGACCAACGGACGTTTATTTTTCTTCGTGCGCTTCTCACGCGTCCCGACTTCAAGCAGCAAGAAAAAAGTAATAAGTACTTGAAGCAGACCACGACGAGCAAGAACGCTGGATCCACAAACACCAGGGAAAAGCTCCTACGGCCACGACTCCACCGACACCGACCAAGCGAACTCGGCAGATAGGCCTAGCATGCCACTCCGACTAGGCGACCGTCTGCCCACGACCGGCTGGCGTGCTGAATGGAATATGCCCGCGCGACCCTTGTGAACCCTTCCCGTATTATACTGTGATCACTGACCTCAATTTTAGATTAAGAGGTCAATCTCTTCCTCTTGTCATCTCCTTGTTTTCCGAGGCAACGGTGACTCTCGCCGGTGAAAAAGCGGTGAATCTCCGACAGACGCAGGAAAGGTAAAGCAGCCATCGCTTTGACTAGCAGACGTAAAGCAGACGACGTTAACTGCGCCAACCCGCCAACGCCGTTAAAGAATGAGGAGTCTTGCCGCACACAAAAGGAGGGAAAAAGTATTTGGGAGGGAACTCTGCGAACACTAACACGCTCACTGTCGGTTTGTAGCAAACAAGCCTCGGCGTCTCGGGACACCTCGCCAGTGAGTACTTTGACTTCCCTCCTTGATGCGCGTCTGCTAGTTGTTCGACAAAAAAAACGTACCGCTCGAGTTATTTCGTCTGCCCTCTCTGAAAGACGAAGTCGAGCTCGCTCGTAAAGACTTGCACTTCCGAAAGTCGCAGGAAAGGTAAGACAGACGCAGACGACGTTGCGAGCAGACGACGTTGCAAAGGAGCAGACGACGCTCAGATAGGGGGTTCGCGATCAGCCAATCAGGGCTCGGCGTTCTGACGTCACCGCTACTTCCTTTCTCATGCGCAGAAGACGAAAATGAGCCCACTTGCGAGGTGTATTCATAAAAATAAACTCTACGTAGAGTTTAGTAAAACCCGGTACGATAGAGCCTACTATTTTCGGCAGACGAAAATA
>JAZHYW010028099.1:0-40715 GCA_037355805.1 Ixodes ricinus | reverse complement strand
TTAAGTTGAAGATATAAAGTTTAATGCGACAACCACATGCGCCGAGGCACCGATACAATCGCGATTCCAATTATCAGCACCTAAGCGTGATGATGGGCTGGTTGATGGAGATGAAGACGATGCTATAATATTCGAAGTAATATTTTTAACCTACTACCTTTCTCAAGTCCACCTTGTGTAAGTTTTTGTGGGTCCTGTTTTTGAATACAAATAGTAGTGGTGTGTTCTAAAGTACATTGCCATTAAATGTAAATTCAATCGGCAACATTCGACAATCATACCACGACGGCATATCTTCTAGATAACGTTATATGTTCCGTGAAAAGCACTCAAAATGGGCTCATAACACACGAAGAGATTTGCACTTTTAAACTACTCAGTCTGGCACCAGGTCAGATTTGGATATTTAATATTTCTGAAGATCTCGTTAGAAACATTTAAACTTATTCAACACACAACGTTAAAAAAATAAAAAAAAAACTGAAACGTGCATGAGTGGTCAGCATTGTTGTGTAGAGTATTCACGTATCTAGGCGAATACAAATCAATAGCCAAAAAGAGGCGTCCTAATGAACTGACCAGTGTTTGGAGTTGCTCTTGTTCCTTTCGAACAGTCTGTAATAAAAATAAGACAATATATACATCTTTGCTTATCAGTTTTCGCAGCCTAGCTGGGCATCACAGAATGTATCGCGCACACGCATTATGCGCGCGTTATGATTTGTTATGGTTCCTCGCGGACTGCTTCGGGTGGTTCCGGGTGCGTAGCAGGCACGACAGACTCACTGTACTTCCTGGTTATATCTGAATTATAGAGAAGACTTGCAAAATCTCATTCTCGGAACACGTTGAGCGTTCGCCAGGTCACGCTGGAGGGTTACGCTAGGTCGTTTCACGAAGCCAGCAGCGCCGCCGGAGGCGGATGTCGGAAATGACGTAGCGGGCCGCGGGCGGGCTCGCGCACAAGAGAGCAGCGCGCTGGGCGGAGGTCGGACTCTTAAACATCGAGCCGATGCAGACCTCTGAGGAGAACGCCGTCATTGAGTACCTGGGAGTTCGCTCTAGTGCGGTACGGCGCGCGCTAGCAGACGCGGTTCTACGACGCCTAGCCGATAGAGGTTGTAACTGCAGCGACCTCCGGATATGAAAATTTTTGACAGATTATAGAACGCTGCAAGAAACGTATTCACTATCAAATATCATAGGGTATATTAATTGTTTTTTTTTTGCCCCAAGATGCACTCAGCATTCAGTAGTGTTGGGTTTCATGAATTTCATCGATACACTAACACATACTTTACTATTGGACAATTTTTGTTGCTTTGCAGTCAAGGCCAGAGGCGAACGTGTGCTTGCACGCACAGCAGGCGCCCATCATGGCTCTCCGCGCCCGCCCTTCGCGCTTTAAAAATGCACTAAAATGGTTTTTGAGGAAATAAAAAATATTGTTATTATAGTGTGTAATAGGTGTCCGGTTAACATGTATATCTAGTTCCAGATTACAGTATTGCCTACTGATATCACAGCAATAAAAATCATGCGAACTATTTTCCCTCGCGTGTCATATATGTATATTTTTTTCTCGGCCGATGGAGATTACGATTGTTTATGATTATACCTAGTTTTGAGTACATTTTGCATTGCATTTTGGCGAAGACGAAAAATACTAGTGGTGCAAAAAAGGTACTACTGAAATTTCGCTCCGAAATCAGCGAACTATATTTTTCCTCGCTTTTCGCCGTACCCAAAGGGATGCCTCCTCCCGACTCTTTCAGATGGATGGATGGATGCGATGGATATCGATCGTATTCTTTACCACGGGCGCTAGCTTACGTCACCTAGCCGCGGCAGGCCGTCGCGGTTCGTCTTCAGTGCGCTCTACTCGTCGGCGTCGCGCGTCGTGGCGTCGACGAGTACGCGCGCCCGATCGCGTCGGCCGACTACTGGCTGTGCACTCGAGGCCTCGTGGCGCAACGCAGACGCGGCGCAGTCTAGCCCAGCGACCCAGCGCGCGTCGGCGTAGCGGCGTAGCTCACGACGGAAAAGCAAACCGCACACCTTGCACACGGACGACGGTGGCTTTCCCAGAAGTCCTCGCGCGAGCACCCCATTCGGGAATCTGGATGTCGGCGCCGTCGGGTCCAGTCAGGGCGTGTAAGACGTTCACGTTCTGCGCATCTGAACCTGTGTGCTGTGTGTCAGTGTGCTCTTATCCTGTTTCTGTGTTGGTGTGCATATTTAACGTTCGTGCGGTTGACTGGGCGAGTGTGTGCGTGGACGTCGACTGCTTCGAGAATGCGCTACTCTCGAGACGCTTCGTAGGCCTAACGCGCGGGACTTACACGCACGCTGTGCCGGCAAAAACTGGAAGCTCGAAGACCCGCCGAAGACCGTTCCCGATCGATTAACAAGCGCTGTCGAATGTACGGAACTGGCGAACCCAGTGAAACATATTCTATATAACCGCCGAAAATTTTCAGCTGGAGGTGTCTCAGTTTCTAAACAATAGTAGCTATAGGGCGATAAATATTGGACTGAATCCTCTATTGTTTGTGTGGGCTCCGTAAAGTGCGCTAGAACTTTCGAAACGCGATATACATTGCGCAATTTAGGGATCGTACGCTGTCCTCCGTGCTAGTTTCTCGAGTCAGCGTGAACGGCTAGCTATGATGATAGCACAATGGCCATCTGTCAGAAAGAGGTCGCTGTGGAATATCGAGTGCATCGCTTTCATCAGGTATCCACGGCCGATTCACCGGAGTCGGTTTGACACGACTCCGGCGAACCTGCAAGCGCCTAGCTTCTGACACACGCGCAATGTTGTGATTTTTGTTTTGTTTTCCGTCGACATTTTCGTAACGTTACCGCCATAAAATGGCGATTTCAGAAACCATTTCAGTGCACCTTTAAATGCTAAGAATACCTGTCCGCGAGTATAAGGACGCAATATTTTGACAAATCAGCGTCTACTCGGCTTCCTTTAAGACTGAATGCGTGTTCAGTATCGTGCATGACCGTACCTGCCATCAGATCGAATACTTTGTGGAGCGTGGTAATATTTGGAGTGAGGGCCTCGTGCAGCTGGACCCTTTTCACGCCATAATGTCGGACTCCTAAATTCCAGAGTCTTCGGAACTCGCTCCGTCGCTTCAGCGACTTGAGATCCATCTCGGCTCTACTGGCCTCTCTGGAAATAAGTAGAGCAATGCTCATGTAACAAGAAAACTGCTCTGCCATCAGGGGTTAACTCAGTGTCCTTTGATGATTAAAGAATGAAATGTTTTTCTACGGACAACCCCCGCTGCCAAATTTCGGTCCCTCCCTCCGTCCGTCCGTCCGTGCAGTTTCCGATAAATATAGCAGGAAGATTCACGTCACGTGACCTGAAGGAAAGTTTGGAACTTGACATCACGTGATTCTATACTTAAACTCAGTTTACCTGCCAAATTTAGCGGGGAAATCGACGTCAAATGACCTATGCACCAAGTCAGTTTTCTCAGCTAATTTCACCGGGAGAAATCGACGTCCCACGACTTGATGTCATGTGACCTTTACAGCAATTCAGTTTCTCCACTAAATTCTGCGGAGAAATATACGTCATGTGACAAACCAATACCCTCCCCTGCCCTCCTTTTCTATTCCCATTTTTCACCCTTCTGGGGTGTCCTCCCTCACCTGCATCCTTTCTCCTCGCTTTCTTTCCCTCATTCCCCCTCTACCTATCTCTCCCTCCCTCCCCATCCCTTCACTCATTTTCCTACGATGCCCACCTTTCTTCTCCTCCTCCTTGGTCATGGGACAAACCAAATCAGTTTGCCCGCTAACTTCGCAGGGAAACACGTCACAAGAACCGATTCCATCTCCGCATTTCTCCCTTCCCTCTTCCTCTCTTCCCAATTCTTCTCTCAATTCCCAGAGTGCCCTCTCTTCCTACCCACCTGTCTCCTTCCTCTCCCTCCCCATCCTTCCTATTTATCTACTGCTCTCCCCATTCGTCTTCCAACACCTCCTCCTCTGGTCACATGCAGCGTTGCCAGATGGTGAAATCGGCACCAGACGGAAAATTTGGTGAAATTGGGGAGCCACGGTGTTGATGTACTGGAACGGCTACACCAGACACTATCTGGTGAAAACTGGTGAAAATCTTATGAAATGGCTTGTCACTTGTAACAATGACAAATTTGCACCGTTTTGTTAGCCTTTTTATCCGCATGCCATAGGTGTCAAAGATATATTCTGTGTCAGTGTGACTGGACTCTGTGTGAAGTGTTATGTGACTTGATTTCATGCTTATCAGTTTTTTTCTTGAAGCTTGAGTTCAAAACCTGTTATGAACTGAACTTTATCATGGTGTTATACTTAGACTTCTGTTCTTATGCGTTTTTTCGTACTGCTGAGCAGAGAAGATATGCTTAATTTAGACTGCGAGTGTCCTTCAGTGCAATATTATGTGGCCTTTCTTACGTGTCGGTAGCCTTCATTAATTTGAATCTTCCGTCTAACGATCTTCCCAGCACCAACATCTCATATACATGGTATATTAAAAAGTAACAATGCTGATAATGCGCTACATATCTGCTTTCTTCTTTTATTTCGCTGATGATGACCCTTATATTAGTGAACTTCCTGAAAAGCTATCCTTTTGCGAGTGCATGCATAAAAAGCTGAAGGACTTGTAAATACGTAATAGACGCGGTATTTTAGTGCTGGCAGAAATCTGGTGAAATTTCGGCCAGGATTTGGTGCCGAAGCATCTTTCCAATCTGGCAACGTTGGTCACATGACCTACCAATTTATTTTCCCCGAAATCGATAAAAATCGGGAGAGTCTCGATTCCGGAACAACTGCTTAATTACTCCGGAATGATTAACGAAAATCGCCTCTGAAAACTGCATTTCCTGCTTTACAGGATTTTGAAAGTAAAGGTCGCTGCCAATTTTTATATTTTATAACAACTGGCAAGAATAAAAATATATAGTCCTCGTTGCTCAGTCGCTCCCGGTCCTTTTATATTGCAGCACGTCTGTCGGCATGCAGCTCTTAGGGGCCCGTTTCGGCGTATAGCGGCGCTGCCTGTCGGTGTCGCTGTCGCCGTCCCCGTCGGCGTAACCGCCTCACCTAAATTTAGCGGGAAACTGAATTGGTGTTGAGGTCCCGTGACGCCAATTTTCCCGCTAAATCCAGCTGATAAGTTGAACTCGTTCATGGGTGACGTGACACGATGTTACGCCATTTTCCCCACTAAATTTAGCGGGGAAACTGAATTCGTGGTGAGGTCACGTGGCGTCGATGCGAGAGGCGCTACGCCACTGATAAAAGGCCATCGCAGCGTATGCGCGGGGCTCTCAATATCGCAGCGCAGGCGATAACGGCCATTAAATGTCTACGTGTTGTTGAACCAGAGTGTCGTGTCATTCTTTGAGAAACGTACCAGCAAGGGAATTCCCACAATACTTAGCCAAATCCACGGAATTAGGCGACCGCAAAAATAAAGTTGTGTACAGTACAACGATTAACGCTGAGGTCTCTGAGCCTTTACTTCTAATCTCCAAGAAAACAATGCGGGACGACCGCCTAAAAGAAGACACATGCCACAGGAGGACACTGCGCGGAGCATCAGCTTAGCGTTTCTGGCTGAGCCTGGGACGACAATGTTCGACCCTCTTCTAAAGAAGCAAACGGTGAAAATGAAGATGATTCAGTAAGTGCCAGTACCATGAAAGCTCTGCTGTGCGTCTCCGAGATACTTCGGTATCTCTCACACAACCCGTCAATGTGCTTAAAAACGGCTTACAATGAGAGTTGAGCCGTCGTCATTTGTTCTTGACATATCTGTGCTCTTGAACATACACCGTGCCACCAAAACTTATCTTACAGCATAAATGAAAAAAAAATAAGAGCACACAACTAGCAGCTTAACCTCGCTGGCCATATAAAAAAATGAAGAGAAACCTCCGTTGACCCCTGAGCTGTGGGTACGCGCGTGGGTACGCGCTGTGGGTACGCGCTCGCAAGAGCAATCAGCCGTCTTCCTTTCATCACCTGAACCCGCTCCATGCGCGTGTGTATCGACGGAAGCGTTATCACGTGGCTAAAGATAGACATCGGAGTCGTCCGACGAGCACGTTACTTCCACCGTACTGTCAGCTTAGGAATGAAGGACATGATCTTCCCTAAAAATAAACGCGTGAGCCCAGTCACAGAATAGCCAGAAAGCGATTCACAAATCCGAGTTAAGCGATAGCAACAGCCCTTTTCCGCTGCTCATTTCCTGCCAGTGTGACTAATCCTTGTTGTTTAGGTTTTGGCGGTTATAAGCCACTTGGACGCTTAAGGGGTATTCACACGAGCACGCGCGCTTCACGAGACGAAAACGCGAGGCTTTTTTTTTTTTGGCACATCGCAAAGTCTGAAGCTTTTGTCGGGGGATGCGCGTGCCGTGGAGAAATCCCGGGTTTCTCCCTCGTGTGAATACCCCTCTAGCATGCGAGAAAGATGGAAAGAAATGAGAAGAAAATAAAGGGAAACAAAGGAAAGGAAAAAAATCTTCTGCACAGGAGGAATTAATTTTGCGCGTCGGCGCTGAAGCCGAGACTGCAGCCAAAGCTACTCGCACGAGCTAGCCCGCGCTATTCCTTTGAGACGTGCACTTCACTTCTAGCGCGCGTGCTCGCTCTCCGGAAGAACGCTTCAAAGCAGCGACCTCGAGTTCTCTCGTGCTTGTGTCGTTGGCTGGAGTCTTAGCTTAAGGGTGAACGGAGTATAGAATTATCAAATGGGGAGAATGACAAGCTTGATGGCATGCGTAACAAGCAAGGCGAAATTGGAAACCGTCGTCTTTATCAAACCATCACACTCAACGTTGAGAGCTAGAGGTTACTCTTATTTTCATCGCTGAAGAAGAAGAATACGACCAAAGAACTTCGATCCTGACTAAAGCAGCATAGTACCTGTTTGGCCAATCGTGGCTTGCCACAACGACACTTCGCCTCGTAATTCTAGGGTTGCTCCCGTTTGGGGGAAAAAATGTCACCCCCATCCCCTGCTTAAAAAAAAAAAAAGAGGTTAAACATTTTAGTTTGATAAAAGTTTAGCGGATGGCGATGGTATTTTATATTGCGTTTGTGGAACACGTAACACGATAACAACGATAGTATCTCCTGTCGATTATCCGTCCAACTGTGATTTAGCACACGGCTGCCTATGTACTGAAATTCCACTAACGTTTTTTTCCCGTTACGGTGTGTATGCTTCAAACCATGTTGGATCCTCTTCCTCAGCTAGCTAAGCTTTAGAAGCAGAACATAGCTTCTTTGTTCCTAAATAAGTGAACGTGACCTGGACCTCCTATTAGACGAAGGATTCATATGCGTGGCCCGCGTGAAAATACAATTTTATCGCGATCTTGAATCAAAGAGGAGCCACAGCTGGAATTGCTGAGGCAGCCATGAAACTGCAAACGTCAGTCTAAATACCGCCTTCCCAAATGGCATTAAACTAAAGAAGACAAAACATTTAGATTAAATATACTTTTCCAGTGTGTATCACGCACAAACAAATACACAAATGAAACGCTGAGACACGGACTGTGAACGCATTTGTGGCGTCTGATACCCATCCAGAAGAAATCTAGTGCTCATGTTCAAAACGCGTTCCACATCCAGGAACACAGTGAAAGGTAGCGCTGAGACGACTCACTCGAATGGTCTATGGGCTTTGTGCTCTATAAGTATATAAACTGATTTACGATGCCTCGAGTAAACTGCTTCATTATACGCCACACTATTCGGGGTAAGAGTTAAGTTGTCATTTATCAAAAGTGGCGGGCATTGTTACTAAGCGCTGGGAAGAGCAACAACCGAATCTTATGTGGAACTTACTTGTAGTTTATGAAAAGGTCCAAATTCAGTTTTGCCCAGCTGCTGCAGATCTGTTAGGGAGTACCCAAATGAACCAGTTTATGCACCGTTGACATCGTGGGGTCACACAGAAGCCATCTCCATATCCAGAGAGGTAGAGTGCGTCCATGAAGATGTAGTCGCCAAACTCCGAGTTTGCCGGCCTCGGTCCTGGGTGGTAAATTGTCAATACCATATACGCGTAGGATTTAGGTGCTCTCCAATTTCTAGGATTTCCTGCACAGGTAGAAAGCTCACCTAGATATCTTCTCTCAATTCAAAAGTAAATTATAAGTACTACCAGAAATAAACAATAGAAAAACTAGGTTTCTACTTTGATAAATGGAAATGCACTAAAAAGAAAAAATTACTTAATGTATCCACATATCCTTTTGAAATTAGCGCTATATCTAATACACAGACAGCAGCCGCGGAAAGGCAACATTTGGCAATAGTATGCACACGTAAGAATGTACCCGTGGAGCGAAAATTCTTCCATTCATATACTTTTCAGTGTCCACAGACAAATTAGTGGTGCACTTTCCCAACTTCCTTTGAACTATAAAGTAAAAACATAGTTATTGCAATTGCGAAACAAAAACACTGGCATTGGTACACTGTCAAAAGCTACGGATGTAGTGTAATATTATTATGGGTGCAGCACTAGCATCGATCTGTTCAATATGGTTATATGTCAATTGTAAGCGAGTCATAGGTGCTGCGAGATGCGAATCAGGTAGGATACAAAACAATCAACACAACTATAGTTGACCTTTGACGAATCACGTAAGGAGACGTGGTAGGCGTTGAGTCGCAAAGGGTGAGATCAATAACTCCGTTCATCACCTCAGTAGAAAACATCAAATCCCGCATAGGTCACCTGTTGTGTTGTTGCAAGCGTGTCTAACTTGACTCACATCCCGCGTATCTTTTTCGTATGCTGAAGTAATAATTAGGCTGGTATCGACCATTATAACAAGCGAATGAATAATCTCTGTACGAGCTCAATTGCGTCTTAATTAGTTGATCCAATGCAATTTCAGACAGGCGAGCCGCGTTGGACGCGGGAACGTACAAGATGAGGTGAGAAAAACAAACGCAAAACAAACAAGCAAGCAAAAAATACGTAATACGGCACTGATGGTCGTGAACTCTATATTATGTATTCGTAACAGTAAATTACCTGCTGATCGAAATTGACTGTAGCATCTATAAAAAAACTCCTTAATCGCGAGATAATTTTAAAACAAGTAATAATGGTGAAATGCAATAAATCACAGAAGAAAACCAAAAACGTGCTGCGGTTTCTAAAAACAAAGCTACCCAATTTTCGCCTAATTCATTCCGAGGCTACTTGAAGAACACCACGCCAAACTATAGTTACATTTCTGCTGAACGTGCTAACAGTTCTCAATAATTCACCACTGTAAACAACTTAATACGGTCAGCAAATATCATAAATTACTTACTTAATATGACGCCATGTCATTGACAAAAGATAAAAATAGAGGATTACGCTTGCTGCCTTGGGGAACGCTAGAAGGAGATACAAAAGGAGCAGAAAAGCGACCGGTCACTTGTACAATGTTCGGACGTATAAACAACCATTAAAGGAACGACAACGTATATGAGTTAGACCGTGGTCACAAAGTTTACTAGTAGTAGTTTATCCATTATTCAGCCAAATGCTGGTTTAGTCGAAAAGTACGCTATTGGTAATCGGTAATGGTTACCTTCAAAAACCGCCGTCTGTTTTTATCACCATTTTTGCTGGATTTGTGCAGTTGTTCATATTTATATTTTTTATAACGGTGATTAACCCCACGATGGCGCAGAGAAAACGCATTCTGACAGGCCGCAGTCACCCGTCCCTGTATTGCTGTTTCTGCACTGGAGATCAGGAGATTGCGCGCGGTCGTGATGCCACCCAGCGCTGAACAGCATGCATCGAGAGCTGAAAAGCCATTAAGAAGATGACGCGATCGGCGGCGCAGCCCGTATGGCGGAAGCCGCAGAAATAAAGAATAGCGCGAAAACGATGAACGGTGTACAACGATGATGGCACAAGCCACGAAAAACAGAAAAATTTATCAAAACGTTTTTTGACCATTGAAACTTCGTCCTGGCGGCAAGCCGACAGACGATAAAGCATTAACGGCGACGATATTGAAAGTCCGTCTGCGGGGAACACCGTCGATTTTTGATACCATCCAGCGACACCATCAACAACGGCGCGCAGGCGCAACTGGTTAAAGAAAATTTGTCGTCGACAGTTACAGCTGCTCTCTGTATTATTTACGCCAGCAATGCCTGGCGACAAGTTTGACGCGGTTGCCGTTGCACCAAAGTCGTGACGCCAATGACGGTTAAATGAAAGAAAAACGGAGCCAGAGCCTGTGTCACAGTTCATCAGTAAAGATGGTGAGCTTGCTGTGCGCTGCTGCATCACCCATGCCGAGCAGAGTTCTCGAGCAACCGGGCATTTCTGCTCGACCATTGTCGCGAATACCGACCGACGAAGAGCTGACGAGGCAGCCATGAGCAGCCCGCCTCTGACTCAGGTTCCACCCGGAACATCGATCGTGCCAGATCAACAGCAGGTGCCAGCCCTGTTTTACGCGTTTGCGAGCGCACGTCCAGAAATGGCCTTTGGCGGTGCCGTGGTGGTCAGCGTGGACTCGGTTGCTGCCCGGACCAACACTCGATTTGAAAAACATGTGGTCAATCAGCATGTCGAGCTGTCGGTCCGAGCAGCAAGCCCTTTGCTGCCGCATGAGTTGAGGCAGCTGCCGTTGTCCGCGTCAGCCAGAGAAAAACAACGGAGAGAACGGTGCGAACCTCGAATGCTTGCCTCAGGAGTTACAACTAAACGCGAACTATTTACAGCAAAATAACGCATGTCATTTATATAATTTGAATACGGATATCTCTGAATTTAATAATAATATATTTGTTCTGCTTTTTCGAAAAAATAGCACCGCGGTCGACGAAGCGCGTGTCGATTTCCTCTCAGGACTTTTCTCGCCTCTAAAAATCTGTGAAGTTTCAAGTTAACAGGTACAGCGAACCGTGACGTCGCTGTGAAGATACCGCCCGATGAGTTGGTGCTTGTGGTCTGGCTCCTCCCCTGACCACGTCACGATGAACTTGATTTATAGGTTTCACCAGCATGAACAGACTGATTTTTGTTGGCTGCCGAAACCAAAACATCGTTCTCTACAGTTTTTCCCCATTTTCCCCCGCCATCCAAACCTGACGTCACCGGCGGGCAGCGCAGCCGGCAATCGGGTGGTACGCTCGCGCCCACCTTTCTCAGCGCGCCAAGCAACGAGAAAACATGGGCGTTCGTACTACCTGAAGTTGCTAATAATCTCTAGTCTCACTAAGTATGACCTTGGCTCTACAAACTAAACTATGAGAAAGTAAAAAAAAAAGGAAAACGGAATCAATTTGAATTTTGATAAAACCGTTTTTAAAACTCGGTACGCTCAAGCCGCGGCTCGCTAGTTTCGTCGAAATCGCTAGTGAATCCGTTCTCTTTTTCATCAGCATCTGGCTGACGAAAAAAGGTCGAAGAGCCACGCAATACATTTTTGAAAAATTACCAAAACACCACGGAGAATGCTCGGAATGTGGGTACAGGGCCGGCTTGCTAGAACGGCAGCGTCTCAAGCTGAGACTGGTGAAAGAAAGCACTGCCAAAGCCAGCGCACGAGCTGAGCGGGACTCAAGATGCGTCTCAAGACGCTCGCGCACCCCAACCTTTGCAGCGCTTTCTTTCACCCAGTCTCAGCTGAGACGATGTTACCGCAAGCCGGCCCAGGTTTCCCACGATCGTCTTACCAGAAGGAATGTGCCATTTGTTTTAGATTTTCTATAGAAAAGTTACTGTTGCAGACGCCAGCACGTGTAACTAGCTCCTGTAGCATGCATATGCTCCTTGGTGCTTAAGCAATTTAGCAAAAGATCTATAAAGCATTTCAGAAAAGCGCTTCTGATCGGTGTCAATTTCAGCGTTCGTGGCGTGTGGCGCCTACTTTTCTCGTCTTCCAAAGCGGCGAACATGCGCGTGCTGGGCTGCGACCTAACACATGTGGACTGTAATTCTCAATCGTGTAGGCCAGATGGGAAGTTACTGTTTATGAAGATCATGTTAAAATGACAATTAAAAGAGCTCCTCAACCGCCGAACCAAACATCAAGGTGCATTGAAATGCGTATGAAATGAACAAATACACTATTCATTTTTTTTATGAACACTATCTGTTTTGGACGTCGAATCTAGCTATAGAACAACACTATTCATATTCAGATAAAGAATATTTGCTTGAAGATACAACAAGTGCATTAAGGTACAGAAATGCATCACAAAACTTTTGATTCAAAAATTTTACCAAAAGTCACTCAAAGAAAATGTGTACCGTATTTCTCTCTTTTTTTTACTTTCGTAGTAGAATGCAACACGTTCAAACACTCATTCAGAGTGAACAAAGAAGAAGATTACTTTTATATAATTTTTTTTATTAAGTTTTTGGTTTAGCGTTGTTTCCATCAGCTGTAAATTTTTATGCCTCCCCTCAACAACATTATTATTTTCATGACTTTAAATTTTTTCTCAGCTTTATATAAATTTTTTGCCTATACAATTAAATAAATGCGTGTTCACCACCTCTTCTGCGAGTGAATATTGCACGCCAACCATTTGACAAACCGGGCAAAGGCGCTATCGCAGATTAGTGGAGCTCAACACCAGCTTTCATAAACCTCTGTAATACCAGACAGGAGTAGCAATGTGTCGACAGTCATGTCTAAACACAGATTTGAACTTTGTTTAGATTTTTCACTGCCCGTCTTCAACAGATCGGCCGCGTGAGTGAAAACTCCGAGAGTAGCCCAAGATAGATTCGACGTCCAAAATATAATATAGTGTTTAAAAAAAAAAAGCTCCGAAGCCATTGTGAATAACAAATAGGACTGTGCCAAATTTCGAATATAGTGCTAGATTGTGCATTATTTTTCTTGATATTTTTAGCGCTCCTCTTTGGACGGATGTCGTGGTGGCCACAGCCCGGCTTGAGCTTGCTCTTGCCGCTCTTGAAGCTGTTCCAGCTGCAGAAGGACACTCAACCAGCAGCACGCGGCTATAAAGTGTTCCAAGCATAAGTATTAAGATTGTTTCACGTGACACTAGCTCCCTCGGTACACAGCTCGCTGCAGAAGCACCTTGACGTGGCTGGCCTCCATTGTTGCCGGGGAGCGTATTTTTTTTTCTCCAAAGAAAACACGGGTAAAGAATAAGCTTTTTCCCGCCACTGTTCCTACAATCTACTGCGGAGCACATATTGCTACTTATTGCAAAGAACATTTAATTTTGAGGCTGTGAAAAAATAATCTTGATCGCATGGTGCCCGGAAAGCCACTTCGCGGCTGCCCGAGTCGCTGGCCCGCGCTGCCCGCCGGTGACGTACGCGGGTAGGGTAAAGTAGGAGTTTTCATTGTTGCCAGCAGAGAGTCGCCTCCTGGAACCCTCGCGGCCGGCATAACTTGAAAATTCAATAAATTCATGAGTAAATTTTTGTTTATAAAATATTTTGCTTATCAGTTGAGAAGGGTTATTGATCTGGTCTGCCGATTTCCAGCCAAATCGAAGACTACCAAAAAAATCGGTGGAGTTCCTCTTTAAGGGCGAAGCTGAAGCACCTTCTTGTAATATAAGAGAGCGAATAGCGCACGCCAAAGCTTTGCGTACGCAAAGAATAGCGTCGTCGCCACTGCGCATGCTCCGAACGCAAACCAGGTTTTGCGCTTTGCGTGCGCAATTTTAGCGTGCGCTATTTCGCGAAACAGTGCGTACGCAAAGAGTCTTTGCGCTTCTCCGGCGAGGATTCGTGATGACAGCGTTGCTAAAGCCAAGACGAGCACAGTTAAAAAAATGGCGGCCCCCGCAGTGACCATGGCCATGGCTGCGGTCGCTTTGGCGGCGTCGTGAGCGCGACGTCGGCGGCATCCTCGCGACTGCGATTTTCAATACGGGACCACGGCACGACATTGCACCCGGTTTGGAAGACCCAGTAGGGTGGGCAACGATCACCGGCAACTTGATGCGTGCGACGAGCGAGCATTTATTGGCGAAGGTCAGTACACTCTGCCGAGGCGACGCATGCGGCGGACACGACCGGTCGACCGCTCGCGTCGCACCTCACGTTTAAACAAATGTAAAATTGTTACTCCGGACCAAAAATCTTGTTTTTTCTCAAGTTGCAGCATTTCGTGTGTGAAATAAAAATCGTGACTGTATCTTGCGGCGTTGCAAGCGCGAGATGCTTGGGCTTCTGCGTCGCGGCGGAGAAACGCTATTCTAAAACTCTCTCGCGTCGCGTGCGCTAAAGCAAGCGCTAAAATAGCGCTAGCGTGCGCTAAAATTGCGTACGTTATCAAAACTCCCCAGTGTTTTCGCCGTTACCGTGACGCTACGCTACCTATTTGAGGGCGTCATAGAAATCCTTGAACGCTCGCCTTCGTGGCACGCTCCATACAGCTCATGCTCATGGCAATAAAACGTGGTGTAAATGGTGTGAAGAGATCGACTAAGCTAAGGCGCCCGTTCATAGTGGTAGTTTTTTGAAACAGCCGAAAATGAAACAAAGAGTGAAAACCATGTGCAGCGAAGAACACCATAAATTTCGTACGTCTTTCGTTGATGAATAGGTGCTAGTTCTTAACAGCCATTAACATAGAAAATGTATACTGATATTTGGGCCACTAGATGACACTGCGTTTGTGAAAGAATATTTTGTGCAACCATCGTGATTTCAACCATGCCTGGTTTCAATACTGAGAAGATACCTACTCAGGTAGGAATTTGGTAGCCATTTGCATGGATGCAATGGGGAGTTTGGCTTGTATCAAGTTTGTCCAGGTGTGTCCACATCATTTCGCTTCGAAAGGCAAGAAGGTCTCAAGTCATGCAGTGCACCTGGTTTGCCAAAGCGAATATTTTTGTTTAATCTGAAGGTCCTAAAAGCGCGAAAAGATATAGACGAGGAAGGGACACGTGCAACATGGACTGGCGCTAACTTTCAACTGATTTAATCAAGGGAGTTGTTTCCGCCGCCTCATTAATCAAGGCATGTTGTTCTCTACGCTTCATGCAAGCTGGCAAAACTTGCACTATGATGACTAGACAGAAGCGTGTTCGATGATCGAAGAAGCACGTCACTCAGTACACAGCATGTGCTTCTAATGTTATTTACGAGATTCCGCTAACATGCGGGCGCTGTACTACGTTGAACAGACTGGGAGGTGTTTTAGTGAAAGGGCACGTGGACATCGTCTAGCGGTTCGTAACAAATCGGGGGACATCTTGCAGTGCTCTGCAGTTGGTGCGGGTGGGATTCTCGTTTAGAATTACAACAGGTTTATTAGTATAAAAAAATAAAAGCCGCTTTACAACTCCCTGTAACACCGAATTAGAGCGCAGCTCTTGAGGAGGAGGGGAAGTGCTGCGGGGGAAGGGTCGCTTGACCAGGGGGGTCACGTGACCCGGGGGGGGGTCACGTGACCTCCGAAGGGTGGGGGCGGAGAAAATGTTCCGCTAAACTTAGTGGGGTAAAAATTTTCCGCTACATTTATAGCGGGGAAGCTTTTTCCGCTAAATTTAGCGGGAAAAATTTTCCGCTAGATTTAGCGGGGAAAAATTTGCCGCTAAAGCGGTGGGAAATTTTCCCGCCAAACTTAGCGGGGAAAATTTTTCGCTAAATTTAGCGGGGAAAAATTTTCCGCTAGATTTAGCGGGAAAAGTTTTCCGCTAAATTTAGCGGGGAAAATTTTCCGCAAAATTTGGTGGGGGAAATTTTGAGCGCAGCTCTTAGGCGCCCGTTTCCGGCTTGAGCGGCGTCGCCATCGGCGTCGGCGTCGCCGTCGGCGTAACCGCGCGGTGCATGATGGGTAATTTTCCCCGCTAAATTTAGCGGAAAATTTCCCTGCTAAATCTAGCGGAAAATTTCCCGCTAAATCTGGCGGGAAATTTTCCCGCTAAATCTAGCGGAAACATTTCCGCTAATTTAGCGGGAAAAATTTCCCGCTAAATCTAGCGGAAAAAATTTCCGCTAAATCTAGCGGAACATTTTCCCCGCTAAATCTAGCGGAAAATTTTCTCCGCTAAATTTAGCGGAAAATTTTCCCGCTCAAATCTAGCGGAAAATTTTCGCCGCTAAATCTAGCGGAAAATTTTTCCCGCTAAATCTAGCGGGAAAATTTTCCCCGCTAGATTTAGCGGGAAAATTCTTCGCCAGATTTAGCGTAGTTCTTCCGCCAGATTAGCGGAAAAATTTTCCGCGAATTTAGCGGGGAAATTTACCCATCATGCACCGCGCGGTTACGCCGACGGCGACGGCGACGCCGCCCGCCGGAAACGGGCGCCTAAGAGCCGCGCTCTAAAAAACAGACTGAAAGGAAAATAGTTGAAGCGTATTTGTAGTGTACAAGAAACGATTGAGTGGGGCCACCAGAGAGCTTTTTCTGAAGCTCCGAAGGTGGAGAAAATGAAAGACGTTTACAACTCCCTGTAATGCCGAATTAGAGCGCAGCTCTTGAGGAGGAGGAGGCGAGGGTATGGAGGAGAGGGTACGAAGGGAACGCGCGGGTCTGAAGAGTGACACCCGCGCGTTGCATCATGGGACGTTTCCCATAATGAAACGCGCGGGACCCTCGGTGACGTAACTCGTGACCCTCGTGACGTTGCTCGTGACGTACGTGTGATGTTATTGTGGAAAACGTCCCATAATGCAACGGGCGAATCACGAGTGGATCCGCGCGTTGCATCATGGGACGTGCCCCATGATGCAACGCGTGGAACCCTCGTGGTGTCACTCGTGACGTCATTAGTGGACGTTTCCCATAATGCAACGCACGGTTACGCCGACGGCGACGCCACTCAACCTGGAAACGGTCGCTTAAGAGCTGCGTTATAAAATTATTAGAGCAATTTTCTCTGCATCTGCTCAAGGGCCGGTGAGCTTTTCTCCGCATCTGCCGGTTTCGCTAGTTTGAGCTTTTGTCCGGTGAGCTTTTCTCCGCCGCCCGCTCCTGGAAGATTGCCACGACTCTATTCATCTTTCAGCGATGTTCTGTCATTCTTGAAAAACCGAGTGCAAATCAAAACACTTCCGCATGACTCATTGCTTCTTGCGATTATTTACTAAGTCATTAAACATCTGTTCAGATATGCCCAGTTTCAGGGATAATTTTATGTTCCGCAATTTGATCTAGTTTGCAGCTCACGCTGAAATTGCAAGTGAAATCGCGCAAGGCGTCATTAAACCAGTGTAGCGCAGCTCAGAATGTCCACAGAGCGGCGCCCCTTGAGGTAGTGACATGTGAAGATCACTATCTTTGACAGCTGTGCGTGCATCACCGTGCTGCCGTCTCGCTTATCCTATGAAACTATAGACTGGAAGGTACTGTCGTGGACACTGTTAGCTATAACACGGAAGCGGCGGCCGTCCCGTACCCCCAGCGCCCCATAGCAGGCGCCGTCCGAAACTCCGCGCATGCGCCGTGTGGCGGCCTCGCTCTTCCCGCCTGCGAGCACACCCTCGCTTTGTCGTCTGCTAGGCACAGAGCAGACAACGCCACAGCGCTCGCCAATTTTCGCTGAACACGGTTCAGCGAACCACCGCGTAAGAGGTGCGCACGGTTGATTCCCTTACTCCGCTGGCTAAGGATAATCATCGCCGCTAAATGTAATATCACGGTAGATTACATTTTTTTATAGGACAAACTTGCAGTTATACTCCATTTCACTTTAGGTCTAAACGCAGCGGTCGCTACGAGACGATAAGACCAACCAAGCAGCGACAAAATCACACTTTTTGCACCTTATCTGGTCCCCCGGTGATGCACTCCGTGACGTTGCACCTTCGCCGCTATTTGATTGGCTCTGTCGTTTTGTAGCGTACGCTGCGGTCGGACTTAAGGTGAAACGGAGTATAAGTCTATTTCTGTATCACACCTGCTGCGCTCATACTGGTTTGCGAACGCATACTGTTAAAAATGCATTGCTCACGCCTGTTTCCGAAAAAGCGAGAAAAAAAAACTTAGACAGGGTTGTGCCCTAATGACTCTGCAATCTGCCCTAATAAAAATCGCCGGTTGTAAATGAGTTTTGAGACCAGTTCGCTATGGCGAGGGTACCAGACGAGCAGCACTGTGGCATCGCCTGCTCTGTGTCTAGCAGACGACAAAGCGAGGGTGTGCTCGCAAACGGGAAGAGCGAGTCCGCCACACGGCGTATGCGCGGAGTTTCGGACGGCGCCTGCTATGGGGCGCTGGGGGTACGGGACGGCCGCCGCTGCCGTGTTATAGCTAACAGTGTCCACGATAGTACCTCTGTTTTCAGGCCTCCGTTGCACCTCCTTGAAGTGGCAGTTACCCAACATTACTTACGGCACACAAAGGGTGCAGACGACTACACGAAATGTGTAGTCGTCTGCACTTTGGAAGGTACCTTTTGGAAGGTACCTCTGTTTTCAAGCCTCCGCGGCACCTCCTCGAAGTGGCAGTTACCCAATATTACTTACGGCACACAAAAAGTGCAGACGACTACACGAAATGTGTAGTCGTCTGCACGTTTTGGAAGGTACCCTTTTGGAAGGTACCTCTGTTTTCAAGCCTCCGCGGCAACTCCTCGAAGTGGCAGTTACCCAACATTACTTACGGCACACAAAAAAGTGCAGACGACTACACGAAATGTGTAGTCTGCACTTTTGGAAGGTACCCTTTTGGAAGGTACCTCTGTTTTCAAGCCTCCGCGGCACCTCCTCGAAGTGGCAGTTACCCAACATTACTTACGGCACACAAAAGTGCAGACGACTACACGAAATGTGTAGTCGTCTGCACTTTTGGAAGGTACCTTTTTGGAAGGTACCTCTGTTTTCAAGCCTCCGCGGCACCTCCTCGAAGTGGCAGTTACCCAATATTACTTACGGCACACGAAAGAGTGCAGACGACTACACGAAATGTGTAGTCGTCTGCACTTTTTGGAAGGTACCGTTTTGGAAGGTACCTCTGTTTTCAAGCCTCCGCGGCACCTCCTCGAAGTGGCAGTTACCCAACATTACTTACGGCACACAAAAAGTGCAGACGACTACACGAAATGTGTAGTCGTCTGCACTTTTTGGAAGGTACCTTTTGGAAGGTACCTCTGTTTTCAAGCCTCCGCGGTACCTCCTCGAAGTGGCAGTTACCCAACATTACTTACGGCACACAAAAAGTGCAGACGACTACACGAAATGTGTAGTCGTCCGCATCTTTTTGGAAGGTACCTTTTTGGAAGGTACCTCTGTTTTCAAGCCTCCGCGGCACCTCCTCGAAGTGGCAGTTACCCAATATTACTTACGGCACACAAAAAGTGCAGACGACTACACGAAATGTGTAGTCGTCTGCACTTTTTGGAAGGTACCTTTTTGGAAGGTACCTCTGTTTTCAAGCCTCCGCGGCACCTCCTCGAAGTGGCAGTTACCCAACATTACTTACGGCACACAAAAAAGTGCAGACGACTACACGAAATGTGTAGTCGTCTGCACTTTTTGGAAGGTACCTTTTTGGAAGGTAACTCTGTTTTCAAGCCTCGCGGCACCTCCTCGAAGTGGCAGTTACCCAATATTACTTACGGCACACAAAAGTGCAGACGACTACACGAAATGTGTAGTCGTCTGCACTTTTTGGAAGGTACCCTCGTTTTCAAGCCTCCGCGGCACCTCCTCGAAGTGGCAGTTACCCAATATTACTTACGGCACTCGGTGAGTGCAGACGACTACACGAAATGTGTAGTCGTCTGCACTTTTTGGAAGGCTACCTTTTTGGAAGGTACCTCTGTTTTCAAGCCTCCGCGGCACCTCCTCGAAGTGGCAGTTACCCAACATTACTTACGGCACACAAAAAAGTGCGAGACGACTACACGAAATGTGTAGTCGTCTGCACTTTTTGGAAGGTACCTTTTTGAAGGTACCTCTGTCTTCAAGCCTCCGCGGCACCTCCTCGAAGTGGCAGTTACCCAACATTACTTACGGCAACAATAAAAGTGCAGACGACTACACGAAATGTGTAGTCGTCTGCATCTTTTTGGAAGGTACCTCTGTTTTCAAGCCTCCGCGGCACCTCCTCGAAGTGGCAGTTACCCAACATTACTTACGGCACCGAAAGTGCAGACGAATACACGAAATGTGTAGTCGTCTGCACTTTTGAAGGTACCTTTTGGAAGGTACCTCTGTTTTCAAGCTTCCGCGGCACCTCCTCGAAGTGGCAGTTAACCAACATTACTTACGGCATACAGGGGGTGCAGACGACTACACGAATTGTGTAGTCGTCTGCACTTTTGAAGGTACCTTTTTGAAGGTACCTCGTTTTCAAGCTCCTCCGCGGCACCTCCTCGAAGTGGCAGTTACCCAATATTACTTACGGCACACAAAAGTGCAGACGACTACACGAAATGTGTAGTCGTCTGCACTTTTTGAAGGTAACTCTTTGGAAGGTACCTCTGTTTTTCAAGCCTCCGCGGCACCTCCTCGAAGTGGCAGTTACCCAACATTACTTACGGCACACAAAGTGCGGACGACTACACGAAATGTGTAGTCGTCTGCACTTTTTGGAAGGTACCTTTTTGGAAGGCACCTCTGTTTTCAAGCCTCCGCGGCACCTCCTCGAAGTGGCAGTTACCCAATATTACTTACGGCGCACAAAAAGTGCAGACGACTACACGAAATGTGTAGTCGTCTGCACTCTTTGGAAGGTACCTTTTTGGAAGGTACCTCTGTTTTCAAGCCTCGCGGCACCTCCTCGAAGTGGCAGTTACCCAATATTACTTACGGCACACAAAAAAGTGCAGACGACTACACGAAATGTGTAGTCGTCTGTACCTTTGGAAGGTACCTTTTGGAAGGTACCTCTGTTTTTCAAGCTTCCGCGGCACCTCCTCGAAGTGGCAGTTACCCAACATTACTTTATGGTAGAGAAAAAGTGCAGACGACTACACGAAATGTGTAGTCGTCTGCACTTTTTGGAAGGTACCTTGGAAGGTACCCGTTTTCAAGCCTCCGCGGCACCTCCTCGAAGTGGTAGTTACCCAATATTACTACGGCACATAATAAAGTGCAGACGACTACACGAAATGTGCAGTCGTCTGCACTTTTTGGAAGGTACCTTTTGAAGGTACCTCTGTTTTCAAGCCTCCGCGGCACCTCCTCGAAGTGGCAGTAACCCAACATTACTTTACGGCACACAAAAAGTGCACACGACTACGTCGAAATGTGTAGGCCGGTCTGCGTCTTTTGGAAGGTACCCTTTGGAAGGTACCTCTGTTTTCTTAAGCCTCCGCGGCACCTCCTCGAAGTGGCAGTTACCCAATATTGGCTTTACGGCACACAAAAAGTGCGGTGACGACTAGCACGAAATGTGTAGACGTCTGCACTTTTTGAAGGTACCTTTTTGAAGGTACCTCTGTTTTCAAGCCTCCGCGGCACCTCCTCGAAGTGGCAGTTACCCAACATTACTTTACGGCACACAGTAAGGCGCGGACGACTACACGAAATGTGTAGTCGTCTGCACTTTTTTTGGAAGGTAACCTTGTGAAGGTACCTCTGTTTCTTCGGTTGCCCGCGGCACTCTCCTCGAAGTGGCAGTTACCCAACATTGCTTGCATGGCACATTAGGGGTGCAGACGACTACACGAAAACGTGGGAAGGTTCGCACTTTTTGGAAGGTAGTCTTTTTGGAAGGTACCTCTGTTTTCAAGCCTCCGCGGCACCTCCTCGAAGTGGCAGTTACCCAACATTACTTACGGCAACAACAATCAGTAGCAGACGACTACACGAAATGTGGGACGTCGTCTGCACTTTTTGAAGGTACCTTTTTGCAGGTACCTCTGTTTTCGGGCCTCCGCGGCACCTCCTCGAAGTGGCAGTTGCCCAATATTACTTACGGCACACACAAAAGTGCAGACGACTACACGAAATGTGTAGTCGTCTGCACTTTTTGGAACGTACCTTGTTGAAGGTGTACTCGTTGTCAAGCCTCCAAGCGGCACCTCCTCGAAGCGGCAGTTACCCAACATTACTTACGGCACACAAAAGTGCAGACGACTACACGAAATGTGAAGTCGTCTGCAACTTTTTGAAGGTACCTTTTTGGAAGGTACCTCTGTTTTCAAGCCTCCGCGGCACCTCCTCGAAGCGGCAGCTGCTCCAATATTACTTCACGGCATCACAGAGCAGGACGACTAACAACGAAATGTGTAGTCGTCTGCATCTTTTTGGAAGCTGCAAACCTTTTTGGAAGGTGTACCGTCTGTTCTCGCTCGCGGCACCTCCTCGAATCGAAGTGGCAGTTACCCAACATTACTTACGGCACACAAAAAGTAGCACGACTACACGAAATGTGTAGTCGTCTGCACTTTTTGGAAGGCACCTCTCTGTTTTCTGGCGCCTCCGCGGCACCTCCTCTCGAAGTGGCAGTTACCCAATATTACTTACGGCACAAAAAAAGTGCAGACGACTACACGAAATGTGTAGTCGTCTGCACTTTTGGAAGGTACCTTTTTGGAAGGTACCTCTGTTTTCTCAAGCCTCCAAGCGGCACCTCCGAAGTGGCAGTTGGCTCAACATTACTTACGGCACATTAAAAAGTGCAGACGACTACACGAAATGTGTAGTCGTCTGCACTTTTGAAGGTACCTTTTTGGAAGGTACCTCTGTTTTCTGCTTCCGCGGCACTTCCTCGAAGTGGCAGTTACCTAATACATTTCTTACGGCACAGAAGTGCAGACGACTCACACGAGTCGTGTAGTCGTCTGTGCATCTTTTGAAAGCTGCACCTTTGGAAGGCACCTCTGTTTCAAGCCTCCGCGGCACCCCTCCGAAGTGGCAGTTACCCAATATTACTTACGGCAATATTGGGGGCAAGTATGACGACTACAATGAAATGCGTAGTCGTCTGCATCTTGGAAGGTACCTTGGAAGGTACCTCTTGTTTTCAAGCCTCCGCGGCACCTCCTCGAAGTGGCAGTTACCAACATTACTTACGGCATTGTGGGGCAGACGACGACACGAAATGTGAATGTCTGCATCTTTTGGAAGTGTGCTCTTTGAAGGTACCTTCTGTTTTCAAGCTCTCTATGGCACCTCCTCGAAGTGGCAGTTACCTAATATTACGATGGCACATTAAAAGTATTCATCAGCACGAAATGTGGTGCCTGCACCCTAGAGCGTTCCTTGAGCCGCACCCGTTCCGGCCGCACCTCCGAAGTGGCAGTTACCCAATATTATTTCTATGGCACATTGTAAGTGCAGACGACTACAATGAAATGCGTAGTCGTCTGTATCTTTTTTGGAAGGTACCTTTTGAAGGTACTTGTTAGTTCCGTACCAGCGGCAGTTACCCAACATTACTTACGGCACAATAAAAAAGAGACGACTACACGAAATGCGTAGTTGTCTGCATCTTTTGAAGGTACTCTTGGAAGGTACTCGTTTTCTGCTTCCCCCAAGTGGCACCTCCGAAGTGGCAGTTACCTAATATTACTTACGGCACATTGTAAAGTGCAGACGACTACACGAAATGTGAAGTCGTCTGTATTTTTTGGAATACCTTTTGGAAGGTAGCTTCTGTTTCAAGCCTCCGCGGCACCTCCTCGAAGTGGTAGTTACCTAATATTATTTACGGTGATTGTAGGTGGTGACGACTACACGAAATGTGTAGTCCGTTTGTATCTTTTTGAAGGTACCTTTTTGGAAGGTAGCCTCTGTTTTCTGCCTCCAGTGGTACCTCCTCGAATTGGCAGTTACCTCCAACATTACGCAAGTGCAGACGACTACACGAAATGTGTAGTCGTCTGCATCTTTTGGAAGGTACCTTTTTGGAAGGTACTTGTTTTGAGCCTCATGGCAAATTCCTCGAAGTGGCAGTAAATCTAATATTTACTTACGGCACATTAAAGTGCAGACGACTACACGAAATGTAGTCGTCTGGTACTTTTGAAAGGTACCTTTTTGGAAGGTACCTCTAGGCCTCCGCGGCCCCTCCGAAGTGGCAGTTACCTGAATATTACTTACGGCACAGCAAGTGCAGACGACTACACGAGCCGCATGTCGTCTGCACTTTTGTGTTGCAGGCGCCTTGAAGGTAGCCCGTTTGCTTCCGCGGCGCCTCCGCGAAGTGGCAGTTGCCCAACATGCCTTACGGCACACGAAGTCGCAGACGTGACTACACGAAATCGTGTAGTCGTCTGCATCTTTGGAAGGTACCTTTGGAAGGTACCTCTGTTTCTGCCTCCGCGGTACCTCCTCGAAGTGGCAGTTAACTCAACATTACTTACGGCACAATAAAAAAGTGCAGACGTGACTACACGGAAATGTAGTCGTCTGCACTTTTTGGAAGGTACCTTTTCGAAGGTACCTCTGTTTTCGCTTCCGCGGCACCTCCGAAGTGGCAGTTACCTAATATTACTTTACGGCAATAATGTGGTGCAGACGACTACACGAAACGTGTAGTCTGCACTTTTGGAAGGTACCTTTGGAAGGTACCTCTGTTGTCGCCTCCGCGGCACCTCCTCGACGTGGCAGCTACCCAACATTGCTTACGGCACATTAAAAGTGTGACGACTACAATGAAATGTGTAGGCCGTCTGTATCTTTTGCGAGGTACCTTTTGGAAGGTAAATTCCTGTTTTCAGGCCTGCGGCACCTCCTCGAAGTGGCAGTTACCCAATGTTGCTTACGCACGTTAGGGCAGACGACTACACGAAATGTGGTCGTCTGCACTCGTTGACGGTACCTTTTTGGAAGGTGCCTCTGTAATCGCTCTCCGCGGCACCGTCCTCGAGTGGCAGAGACCCAATATTTACGGCACACAGGGGTGCAGACGACTACACGAAATCGTGTAGTCGTCTGCATCTTTTGCAAGGTGCCTTTTGCCAGTAAATTGTTGCACTGCAACCGCGGACCGCCTCGGAGCCTGGCAGCTACCTCCAACAGTGCTTACGGCACATCACAGAGTGCAGACGTACTCACTATCGAATGCAGTCGTCTGCACTTTGTGTGCCGAAGGTCGCCTACTTCGGAAGGTACTCTGTTGTCAAGCCTGCGCACCGCCTGGAAGACGGTAGCTACCCAATATTGCTTACGTGCACGCAAAGAGTGCAGACGATCAGCACGAAATCGTGTAGCCGTCTCGCATCTTTTGGAAGCGTACCTTTTTGGAAGGTACCTCTGTTTTTCAAGCCTAGCGGCACTTCGAGGAGGCAGTTGCCGCAATGTTGCCTACGGCCTTGGGGTGTGCAGACGACTACACGAATCTCGTGCAGTCGTCTGCACTTTTGAAGGTGCCTGGGAAGGTACCTCTGTTGTCGCTTCCGCGGCACCCCTGCGAGGCGGCAGTTACCCACATTACTCACGTGCACACAAAAAGTGCAGACGACTACATGAACCGTGCAGTCGTCTGCACTTTTGTGTGCCAGGGGTACCTGTTGTACTGCCGCCAATGCGGGCCTCAGAGGTAATTCTCCGTGCCACTAAAGCGGACGACTACTCCTCGCAGTCGCAGTTGCCGCAAGTAATGTTGGGTAACGCCTGAAAACAGTACCCCGTCGGCCGGGTGCAGACGACTACACAAACTGCGCAGGCTCAGTCTCGCACTTTTGACGGTGCCGTAAAGGTACACTCTGTTTTCAAGCCTCCGCGGCAGCCTCCGAAGAGAGCAGGTACTCCACATAGCTCACGGCATCACAAAAGTGCGACGACTACACGAAATCGTAGTCGTCTGCACTTTTTGAAGGTGCCTTGTGGAAGGTACCCCTGCTGCTACGTCTGCACCTCCGCGGAGGCTGGTAGTTACCCAACATGACGTGTTTGTCACCATTCCAGTGCAGACGACTACACGAAATGTCAAAGTAGCCGTCTGCACTTTTGAAGGTACCTTTTTGCAAGGTACCTCTTGGTCTCTGCTTCCGCGAGCGCCTCCTCGAATCGAAGCGGCAGGTACCTACCATTACTTACGGCACAATCGTGTGCAGACGACCATACACGACCTGTGCAGTCGTTCGTGCACTTTTGGAAGGTGCCTTGGAAGGTAATTGTTTTCGCTAAGCTGTCCGCGGCACCTCCTCGAAGTGGCATACCCAGCGTTATCCTCATGGCACAATGTGCTGCAGACGACTACACGAAATCGCGTAGCTCGCCCGTAACTTCTTGGAAGGTACCTTTTTGGAAGGAAACTCTGCTTTCAAGCCTCCGCGGCACCTCCTCGAAGTGGCAGTTACCCAATATTGCTTACGGTCATACGGGGCAGGCAGACGACTCACACGAAATGTGTAGTCGTCTGCACTTTTTTGAAGGTACCTTTTGGAAGCGTACCTCTGTTTTCGAGCCTCCGCGGCACCTCCTCGAAGTGGCAGTTACCCAATATTACTTACGGCATCACTGTAGTGCAGACGACTACACGAAATGTGCAGTCGTCTTGCATCTTTTGGAAGGTGTACCTTTGGAAGGTACCTCTGTTTTCAAGCCTCGCGTGTACCTCCTCGAAGCGGCAGTTACCCAACATTACTTTCGACGGCACACAAAAAAAGTGCAGACGACTACACGAAATGTGTAGTCGTCTGCATCTTTTTGGAAGGTACCTTTTTGGAAGGCAACTCCCTGTTTTCAAGCCTCCGCGGCACCTCCTCGAAGTGGCAGTTACCCAACATTACTTACGTTGACAATAGGAGCGCAGACGACTACACGAAATGTGTAGCCGTCTGCACTTTTGGAAGGTAGCTGTTTTCGGAAGGTACCTCTGTTTTCTGAAGCCTCCGCGGCACCTCCTCGAAGTGGCAGTTACCCAGTCATGATCGATGGCAGAGAGGGCGCAGACGATCTACACGAAATGTGTAGTCGTCTGCACTTTTTGGAAGGTACACTTTTGAAGGCACCTCTGGTTTTCAAGCCTCCGCGGCACCTCCTCGAAGTGGCAGTTACCCAACATTACTTACGGCACACAAAAGAGCAGACGACTACACGAAATGTGTAGTCGTCTGCACTTTTTGGAAGGTAGCTTTTTGGAAGGTACCTCTGTTTTCGTAGGCCTCCGCGGCCCCTCCTCGAAGTGGCAGTTACCCAACATTACTCACGGCACACGAAAAGTGCAGACGACTACACGAAATGTGTAGTCGTCTGCACTCTTTTGAAGGCACTCTTGTTTTCAAGCCCTCCGCGGCACTCCTCGAAGCGGCAGTTACCCAATATTACTCACGGCACACAAAGTGCAGACGACTACACGAAATGTGTAGTCGTCTTGCACTTTTTGGAACGTACCTTTTGGAAGGTGCCTCTGTTTTCAAGCTCCATGCACCTCCTCGAAGTGGCAGTTACCCAATATTACTTCACGGCAGTAATAAAAAGGTGCAGACGACTACACGAAATGTGTAGCGTCGTCTGCATCTTTTGGAAGGTGTACCCTTTGGAAGGTACCTCTGTTTTCAAGCCTCCGGGGCGGCACCCTCCTCGAAGTTGGGCAGTCACCCAATATTACTTATGAGACATATGTGGGGTGCAGACGACTACACGAAAATGTGTAGTCGTCTGCACTTTTTGAAGGTACCTTTGAAGGTACCGTCTCGGGTTCAAGCCTCCAGCGGCACCTCCTCGAACCGAAGTGGCAGTTACCCAACATTACTTTTGCTGGCACACAGGGAGTGCAGACGACTAAGCAACGAAACGTGTAGTCGTCTGCACTTTTGAAGGTACCTTTTTGGAAGGCACCTCTGTTTTCAAGCCTCCGCGGCACTCCTCCTCGAAGCGGCAGTTACCCAACATTACTTACGGCACACAGGGGTAGACGTGACTACACGAAATGTGTAGTCGTCTGTACTTTTTGGAAGGTACCTTTTGGAAGGTGAAACTCTCCTGCTTTCTGCCTCCGCGGCACCTCCTCGAAGTGGCACTACTCCAATATTACTTACGGCACACAGAAAAGTGCAGACGATCATACACGAAGTGTGCGTAGTCGTCTGCACTCTTTTTGGAAGGTACTCTTTTGGAAGGTACCCTCTGTTTTCAAGCCTCCGCGGCACCTCCTCTCGAAGTGGCAGTTACTCACTGGCTACTTACGGCACACAAAAAAGTGCAGACTACATGAAATGTGTAGTCGTCTGCACTCTTTTGGAAGGTACCTTTTGGAAGGTACCTTTGTTTTCAAGTCTCCGCGGCACCTCCTCGAAGTGGCAGTTACCCAATATTACTTGCTGGCACACAAAAAGTGCAGACGACTAAACGAAATGTGTAGTCGTCTGCACTCTTTGAAGGTACCCTTTTTGGAAGGTACCTCTGTTTTCAAGCCTCCGCGGCACCTCCTCAAAGTGGCAGTCGCCCAATATTACTTACGGCACAAAAAAAAGTGGCAGACGACTCACACGAAATGTGTAGCCGTCTGCACTTTTTGGAAGGTACCTCTTTGGAAGGTACCTCTGTTTTCAAGCCTCCGCGGCACCTCCTCGAAGTGGCAGTTACCCAACATTACTTACGGCACACAAAAAAGTGCAGGCGACTACACGAAATGTGCTGGAGATTGAGAGGGGCAGTTATGCTCTTAAAAGAGACAGTCAGCCCCCCTCCTCCTCCCCCCCCCCCCCCAAAAAAAAAAAGAACACATTTTTTTATGCGATTTATTATAGTGTATAACCCAGGGGTGATCAAGCTGCGGTTCGCGAGCCGCATGCGGCACTTCGCGTGCGTTAAAGTACGGGCACGCGGTTTCCTCTTCTAACACCCCCCCCCCACACACACACACACTCCCCCGCCTTCCCTCCCGGTCACACGAGACCCCCCCCCCCCCCAAAAGAAACAAAAAGGAACGCGTTTTATCTTCGACAGACAGGTTGTGCTTTTGGAGTCTTGTGCTACTTGCTACCTTACGTACAGTTTGACTGCTTTTGGCTCTGGATAGACGGAAAGTAGTTCAAGTTTCATTTGTTGCTCTGGACAAAAGTTGCCCCCCCCCCCCCCCCCCCCACGGCTCTTCAAAATTCTGTGGTTTTATTTGCGGCTCTTATGCCGTGGGTCAGCCTGGCCACCCCTGGTGTAGACGCTACCCAACCAGATTTTGCTTCGAAGGAACATATCTTTTACCGAGGCAAAAACATTTCCGCTCGGATACGAGAAACCGAAACTTCGACCACCGAGACCGTCATGGCCGAGTAGCGCTGGACAATAAATGGCGCTATTAAAGATTTATTACATGACTCCGACGACAATAGATGGCGCCAGCACGCCATCCACTGTCGTAAGGGAGGACGATGTTTTTTTTTCTGGACAGTTTCGTCTAGACGCGTGTAAAGGCCCGTTCACACTCTTGCGACCGAGTACGACCGAGAGAGACCAGATCTGTTAAAACTTCTTAAAATTTCATTTCTGGCGCCATCTATGCGGTGATCGTGGAACTGCATTTCACAAGAGCGACGGTTTTGCGGCATTTCCGAGGTCGAATGTGCGTAATACCTATGAGAAAGGCTCGTTTATAACGTTTCCAAAAGTTTTTCGAGCCAAGAAAGAAAGGATAATGCGCCGGAGAAATAGAAAATATGCCGGACCGTCAAGTTTACACTGCAACCCGATAGATGGCGCCACTGTGTCCTCTCGTTTTAAGAGGTTTAAGAGGTCGCAAGGAACCAAGAATTTAAGAGGTCGCAAGAGTGTGAACGGGGCCTTAAGACTCTTAGGATTTGGACACGTGTGTAGAGTTGTGTCATTTGTATCTTTTATCCGACGTGGAGACATCGGTGGTGGCAACACTGTTCGCGCATGCGCGCTTGTTGGACTGCCTGGGATAAAAAAAACGCACTCCAAGTTAGCGCCTGTCTTGTGTCGTGTGTGTTTTCTTCGTCCTTGTCTTGTTTTGCGCTTTTAACCTGCCCGTTTTAATTTGTATGAGCGTGGCAACCGGCGTGCGGTCGTGTATTATTACTGCGTGTTGCACACTGAAGACCCGAGGCTAGTGGTTGTACCAGACTTGGACGCACTTCAACTACCCTACTCAAGCTACTGTAGTTAATGTTGAGAGTTGGGCAGCGCTTCGTCCCGCCTGCGTGTTTCTTCTCCTTCGTCCGTGTTTGTTTGCGCTGTTTTTACATTATGATCTACTGTAGTTGAACTACTTTTCCGGGCAACTCTGGCAACTTTCAATTACAACCTCTATTTGGGTAATTAGCAGTTTAATTTAACTCTTTTTTGTAGGTAAGTTCTACTCAAATTACTAACCACTTTCGAAATATATTGCCATAAGTTTGCTCATCACAAAGTTCTTGAGCAGGGAAACAAATAAGACGCCGGCAGATGGAGTGATATTCCCGAACAAGGGGCCTCTCACATTCCGGTTCTAGCCGTAGAAACCGCATCACAGGCGTCCTTGGGCCAAGGTGACGACGAGCAGCCAAAACATAACCCCCGGCGCGAACGAACGTAGGAACAGCCTTGGTCGGCTATTGACGCTAATCCGGTAATGCACGCAGGCGCTGCGGCTCTAGCTGGAAAACGTGCAAGACGGGGGACACTCCAAACGTGGTTGTTGTTTTCTAGTGTTGTTTGCCTTTGGTGAGTTCCGACTCAAGCGATTTCCAGTGTTCTCCACCGGAGTGCGCCACCTGAATGACCTCGCAGCTGGGCGCCTGATCCCATGGTCACCTCATCGTCAGCACATACTCCCTTCCCTTTGCAAAGCCGCACTTCCACCGCGCACAAACGCAGGCACGGATAATCCGCGTCTATGGGAGCACGTTCCCGATTCCAGCCGGAACCGTGGCCGAGCGACGATGAGATTGTTCTCGCCATCTGCTCCCGTCCTTCCGACCTTCCACACCAGGGAGACCTCCTCTTTGCTGGAAAGCTGGATCTACTTTCAGGCGTGGGGCCAGGCGCGTCAGGATACCGTAGCGACCGTAGTCGCCGGCGAGGATGGCGTGAGTCACCCTGGGAGACCCTTTTGTCGGACCCGGCGTCAGCGGCCAAGCATACTCTCCGTTTCATCTTGTGTTACACCAAAACAATATATACAGTATATTTTTATAGTAGCGTATGCATTAGCATTGCAACGAAACGTGCAGTCGTCCGGATGATCTCGTCGTCGTGGCGCGAGATTTGAACCCCTTGACGGTCAAGTGTGCACTCGCCCAGCGTGCTCTCCAAACGTCATGGGGAATAAAGAGGGGGCAGTCATAACAAAATAAAAAAGAAGGGAGTGTTTTTTCATAAAAGACCCTATAGCCGAGGCAAACCTCACATGTTTCGTCATGGACACCGAAGATGCTGACACTCGCTTACCCGACCCTTAACAGCTTGTTTCCGAAATTCAACGCTGCCGTTCCGCCACAGCGCGTCGGTGGAACGTCTTTTTAGCTTGACTGGGAAACGTCTTAGGAGAAAAAGGGGAAAACTCGCCGATAAGAACTCTCCAAGTCAATTGTTTCCAAGCGAGTGAATAAAACTATTTTTATGACAACAAAAGCCATGCTAAAATGACCGCATTTATATAAAGAAACATGACACATCAAAATCATTTTTTTTTTATTATTCGAAACGATTGAAAAAGGTGCCGGGACATTACCCCCGTACCGGAAACTTGGAATTCAGTATTTGTTAATTTAAAAAACAATTTCCAAATGCCGAATTCTGAAGTTCCCGCGCGATCCCGCCAGGGGCAGTCAGCCAAATTTTGTGGGTCTCCTGCGACTCGACTTTTTCTTCGACTCCGCTGACCCGATGCGGGGAGGAGGCGAGCTCTGGCGGGATAGGCTGGCGCCGGCGCGGAAAAAAACCGGTTTCTTCCCCGACCCGCCGATCATGCTCTGCCCGAGCGCGCTGCCAAGCTTTCTGAGAGAGGACACAAATCTAGGAAGGGACATCTCACCGAACTTTGATTTTTGGTATTTCAAAAAAGAGGGGCTTCGTAGTGCGTTCGCAATTGCGTTAAAAAAAATGTTTTACGATTGCCGTTATTAAATGTTACAAAAATGAATCGTCTACAAAGCTTCTAAATTTCCTGATCTTTGACGTCACCGATCAAAAGAAGCAAGGAGGTAGCGGCGGGAGATTCAAACGCCAAAAATTGGGCAAGCAGCGCGCGCGCAAAGAAATTTTTTTTTTCGCGATGCGGTTTTTTTTGCGTTAATGACTACAACTTGCGTCATTTTAGAAAATAAAAAAATACGACCGTTGGGTGTACATGCTTCTTTAAAGCTCGCTAGGAGTTTTCACGATCAAACAGCTGTTCATTTTGCTAGCACTAAAAATATGTTAACTTCTGGAAAGTGAATTTCAGAGTAACTCGCTACTTTTTTACAGTACTTGGTAGTTTACTCAATTACGATTACAAAGGCGTAATTTCTACTCTACTCCAATTCTGTTTGGCGTCAATACTCAGTAACTTGACTTAACTATCTTTTTTGAGTAATTTGTACATGTCTGGGTTGTACTGCACTGTTAAATTTCTCATCAGAACTGAGACCTAGACACCCATTGGGGCTGACTAGAGCAACTGGATTCTGGGAAAGTGTTGCCCAAATTTGTTGTCGCCGCGGAGCCGCAACAGGTCCATTGCCTTCCCTGGCTGCTAGCCGGACACCAATAGATGCTAGCATACATGACGACCAAACCTCAGCAAGGCACGATGAGGCACCGCCTTGCTCAGTACCCCCATACTCGGTCGTTCCCTCTGAGAACTTTCCTTTCTACCGGTAAACTCATCACGGTAAGCAATTCCCAGAACTTTCCTTTCTACCGGTAAAACGTTGAGCACGGTAAGCAATTCCCAGGGGAGCGGGAGTCAAAATCGAGTCGCCGTGACAGTTTACTCACGTGTGGTTGTCGTGGGACCGGAGGTTGTGGTGCTTCACATCACGGTTGTCATGATTGTTGAGGTTCTGCGTGTTGTAATCGCAGACCTTCCACTTGCAATGCCGCTGGTGGTGCTCTGTGTCATTACGCCTGTTGTTAAATTTGCAGTTGCGGTCGCTTCTCTTGTGAGTGTCTGCTCGGTTTCTAAGGGCGTTGTAACCGCGGAAGTTCTCCTTGTGATGACTCTGGTGGTGGTCTCTGCCATTACGCCTGTTGATCTTGTTGGGCTTGCTCCTGTAGTCACTGGCCCCATGGCAGTTGTCATTGTATTTGTACTCCTTGGCTTCGTGGTTGTCGTGATTTTAGATGTTCTCCGCGTAATCGCAGACGTTGCCCTTGCAATGCCGGGCTGGTAGTGCTCTGTGTCATTACGCCTGTTGATCTTCGTTGAATTTGCAGTTGAGGTCGCTTCTTTTGAGAGTGTCATGGGTTCTAAGGGCGTTGTAACCGTGGAAATTTTTCCTGTGATGACTCTGCTGGTGATATTTGTCATTACACCTGTTGATCTTGTTGGGCTTGCTCTTGTAGTCACTGGTCCTATGACAGTTGTCATAGGACCAGCTCTGTTGCTCTGTGTCATTGCGCCTGTCGATCTTGTTGAATTTGCAGTTGAGGTCGCTTCTCTTGTGGGTGTCATGGTTCTCGAGGCACTGCTTGATGACTTTGCAGATGTTTTCCTTATCCTGTCATAAACATCGGTTCCAGGGGAAGCTGGGGGATTGAAAGTGAACCAGAACCATCGGATCCTGAGACATCCGGAGATTCCGTTGTCGCATCCGTTCCAAGTTCTGTTAAAGCAACGGTTTCAGCAACAGTTATTTTATATGGCGCTAATAGAAAAATATTACACTAGATTGATTATGCTGATAATAAGACGTGAGGAAACAGAATGTTTTGAGCTGGCATACCTTATGAACTCTCTGGGTTGTGCATGCTCTTTGTGTGTGATGAGGTTAAACCTGATTCGTGTGGGGTTAGCGTCAACCACCCACTTCGTGCGCATATCAGCTGAGACACATTCTGCCTCCCTCGGTCTGTGTCAGCATAATCGAGGTAGTGTAAATGTTTGACTTTCTAAGTCAACCGTTAGCTATCCAAACGCACAGCTCTGCTTAACCCGGTCGGTGTAGTATCAGACTAGGCATTGTTTAGTCCGTAGTCCAATCACCACCGGGAGAATTGTATTTGTGTTCGATTGATGGCCCTTAAGTACACTATATATTTCAAATACACTTTAACAAAATTTCTTTATTTGGCTTTTTATTGATTGACCTTAAGTGCGTATATATTTCAAATAAATTTCAACCTACGGAGTAGGTTTTCGTTGTTTAAAATATATATGTACTTAAGGACCACAAATAAAACGCAAATGCAAGAATTTTTTCGACATTGATTGGATTTGGCGCTAAGCAATACCCAGCCTGATACTACACCGGCCGGGCTAATTAGGTCGCGCGTTGCAGTTTTTCCTAATAATGAGCATGTAAACACATTGTGTGTTAGTAGTAACACTATGTCACACCACCTTCTGTCTTTGGTAAAACAATAAAACTTGGTAAAACGAGCTGGACAATTTTTGGCAAGACAAGACTAGCAACAAGTTTACAAGCGAGATGCACAGACATTCCAAATCACACGCAAAGAATCACGCACGAGAGGGGAGTCACGACACAGTCAACTGCTCCACCGCTTTATATAACCGACAATTCAGACATTCATTCCAGGGTGACCATCTCTGCAATAAAGAAGGTTACAGGTATGTTGCTTTGTCCTTGTCAATAGTTCACTTCGAGCATAATATATTCAAAATAAGCATACTTTAACACCCTTTTGCCACTGGAAACTGAAGGGTGTTCCATGCAACATCATACCATTTTGCCAGTTTAAAGGGCTAATTACTCAAGAGGAAAGTGCTGGATGGAGATATCTACGTGTGGAATTCCTGTGAACATTTTTCATAACCTCGAAAGGACACATTAAAAAGAAACGATTTGTTTAAAAAAGACCCCGAGGAAACACGTATTAAAAATATACATGGCAAGAAAACAAAATAGGAACAATACGCCACTAGACGCAAATTAGGTTAAGAATGCAAAGGTCGCAACCCACTAAGCCCCGCTTTGTACTTACATCGTGCCTACATATCCTTATTGGATGAAGAGATGATTGACGTGTGTGAAATGTTGACTGTAAAAAAGTATTTCTCCATTCATAAATAGTGTTTTAATCGACAATATGTTTTATATCTTAAAAATACATAATCTAGATAGTGTCATTTTGTTTTCGAAAATATTCCCAGATTGCCTTATTCTGCTTTGGTTTAAAATAATAACCAACCCGGCTGCCGGCGTTTATCGCGTTCTCGACGTGCGTAGGCTCGTGGAGCTGGTCTGATGGTATAAGTGCGAGTCGTTTTGCCTTCTTTGAGGTGTTTAGAGGATGAGCTTCTCATTCAAAGTGGTTTTCAGCAAACAACTGTCGAATGTACGCGCTTTTGGAAGCGCTGTGCGGGGGCTTGTTTTCGTACTGGGACTCGCCTAAGCCTAACATCCCAGGTCAACTATTTTGCTTGATCTGTCTTGGGTTGTTCGTTCGCGGGTGTTGATGTTGAATGAAGATGTTGGGACCCATAAAAGGCGACCTCGCTGCTCTGTGAATCGTGGAACCGACTTGATTGTGATAATGGTTTTAATACTGAGAAATTACCTACACAGTAAGAATCTTCAAACCATTTAACCGGCTCAAGGCAGTAGGGCGTTGGCCTTGAAAGGCCAATAGCTACCAACTTTTGACAGCACACGTCGCCTTTGCATGCAAGTATTTTATTGGCGAGTTTCAATTGTGCCTTATGACGCTCACCCACCTTGCTCGCGGTTGCCACGCAAAAAGAAAAACATGCTGAAAGAACCGCATATTTATTTTATTGATTTTTTTACTTGGTCGCTTTTCCACCGCACATGATCAGGCGCCGACGGACCCGTGAATTAGACCGTGGCTCGTGCATATTGAAGCGCAAGCCCGCCACTTGTATGGTCCCCTCTTGGCAACGTTGCAGACGGTTTTAGATGGGGGCGGAATAGCAGACGGACGTAGGTGATGACGGACGTCGACGCGCCGCTTTCATGGCCGTGTCTTACGGGCGTTGCAGAAATAGAAGTAGGAAACTTCCGGAGGCGATATGACGCCACCAGAGGTTGAGGCGGGGGGACTTTCGGTTTGGAGGGACACACCACCAACGATGACCAAAGCCGATAGACGCTATTGGACGGACTTGGGTACCCTTGGGCACCTTCCCACCGACCTTCACTTGGGATTTTCTTGATTTGTTTTAGCAGGTATGTCGGTATGTGTGTGAGAGAAAAGCGGGGCCGCGAAAGCGTGGCATCGGACGTGAATACATGCGCCGCTTCAGATTAATTCGTTCGTTTAATTTGCGACAAGGCGCGAAGGATTGGCGCGGGGACCCATTTTTCGTTTGGCAAGAAAATAATGCCGCTCGAGATGTTTTCCGACTTTACGGGCGGGCCGCGCGCGTTTTCTAGCTGCCTTAACAAAGTGCCTATCGAAAGTGTCAACTGGACGCCACGCTAGGGGCATACAAACGTCGTGCAGTACGAATGATGCATTGGCCGTCAGTGTCTTCGGCGGATCTTGCGAGGAACAAAGCATCCGTACAGGACGGCAGTTTTAGAAATCCCCCAACCCATGAAAGATCGCGCTAGCGAATATCCGAAATTTCACCGAGCTCCTTAAGCAGAAGTACGCGAGTACTGGTGCGCAAGAACCAATCGCTTATGAGAGCATTCGCTACACGTAATGCCCGTTTCAGGAAATCCTGCTGAGGTTTCTACAAATATACTCCTCGAGATCTTCGTCACCTCATGGGACGCGTTTTCATCTCAGCTCATGAAAGATTACGAAGAGGCAAGACGCCCGACAAAACGTAACTTGAACGACATGGTAAGGGCTCTAGGCGACAGGGTTCTCACCTTCAACGCAAAGCCAGGGTGCAACGTTTCGCAAGCCATTGCTAAGGAAATTGTGGACCGATATTCGAAAACGTTTGAAGACACTTTAAACGGTACAGCGATTGCCACTGGCCTCGAGACGCTTTTATGGGAGCTTGAGAACTGCATCAACATTAAAAAGAGGCAGAGCGGTGAGCATGTGAAACGGAAAACAGCAGATGATGAAGAAGACATGCATGTCAAAACCCCGAAACTACAGAGGGACTGTTATGAATGCTTGGCTTGGCAGCCCGAGCTCCCACCTGACGAAACAGCTGAAACGCGGAAGGAAAAAAGAAAGTGCTGCAAACAGAGTTCAGGCTGGCTTCATCAAAACGAGTCGCTGGTGGTGCGGCTCATGCCTGAGACGTATCCATACAAACGCGAACTCATCAACACGTCCACCAGTGTCCTCGACGTGAATCTAAACTGGCCATTTTTGTTTCAAAAGAACCATCTGTGCTTGGCTCCAACGTCACACAAACCTTTGACGAGCGACTGAAGACTGTTGGCCGGCCGGTTTTTCAGTATGCTCATAGTGAAGTAAAACATATCAAGCGTGAGGCCATGCTTGCAAGAAATTGAAGTCGCCAAGATGAGTAGGAAATCTACATCAATCGAATATGAAGGTGCTCCTCTATTACTGCTGGCCATCCTCGATGACGACAAGGTCCTCTTCTACAAGGCAACCGAGGTAAATATTGCAAACAAGATTTTGCAACCTAGCTATTTCTTCTCAGCATTTCTAGCAGGTTACTTTGTGACTTAATGTGTACGCATGGCTCTAGTGTGCACAGTATTGAAATGAACAGTCTCATGTAGGGGTAAATGCCTTGTCTGCTACGTAAGGTTTTTTTTTTTACGCTGAGAATATCCGTTTGCATTGAAGGAAAAAAATTACGTTTAAAGCCTTCGGACTATACAAATTTTATATTTCAAAAATATTTAGTAATAATTTGCGTCACAGCATGAACTGAAATTAAACAGGCGATTCTTTTTAGTATCGGTCATGTAAAGCCAATCGGCATCTGGCGTGACTTTTATGTCACTTGAAACTTCTTCTGTAAAGAAAACCAAATTACAAACAAAAATACTTATGCACGTGTAAAACGCTTCCTCCATACCAGGAAACTGCGTGTGACGATAACTTAAGGGACATGCCAGGCTCTCCTTTCATTTGTGCAAAAGGTAGAGTTGCAAATGATGCTAGGAGAAAGGTAGGCATTGCTAAATTATAACACACTTCATTCAGAAGGTATTTTGTGACTGCCAATTCGATCACGATATGCATCGACGGCCAGCCAGTGATCCACACGTCCAGCCCGGCCTTGCCAGGCCTTCAAGCTGGTGTTCTTTGCTCACTTTGCCTTCAACATCGTTTACCTCAGGGAGAGAAGCCTGTGTTTGGAGTTCATGCACAGGGAGGAATGAAACTGCCTATTCATTATTTTGTAATTCACTGAGTCGCGATGAGGACAGACTCGGCACCTTTCGCACATTTGCGTCGTATATAACGCCCTCTGGCAAACCACAAAACGGCGTTCCAGCAGTTACGGGAGAGCCCTTACGAGGGCCGTGATGCTCCTAAATTCAAATAAAACTAAAAAATAAAATTATAAAAAAGTACACACTGACGGAACAAGCGCTTGTTCCGTCAGTGTGCACTTGATCTTGGCGTTATTTATTTGTAGTAGTTGAACGCGTTTAGGGATTTGAAGGCTTTAAACCGTTCTCAAGTATATAGTCCAGGCTAGTCGAATAGGTAGTCCCGAAAATGCGCCCACGACACCTCCGGCAGATTTCTCATTTCTTTGACGAAAAATGTTCTTTTTTGTCACCTAAGGGATCAAGAAGGCATATGGATACCCGAATAAGTAAATTTCAAAAGGTACCGCAGTTAGTTCTCGGCGGAGAGACTTTTAAAGTATGCGCTACTCACTGAGAGTATTCAAAAATAAGCAAAACAATAGCCAACGAGAAGTAAAATACTGCCCCCGGAAGTTCTGTCATTATTTGTTTTCTTTTCCTCCGCAGACCCTGTATAGAAAAGTGGTTGAAAGCAAACCGACGTGGCTGCAGTGAGTAGTTGTTGACTTCGTGGTGAGGCCCGTCACTCTCAGGCAGGAGTCGCGAGTGCATCCAGAAGACGCGACCATGGAATGCTGGCTGCACCATCCACGCGCTACGGCCATAAAAGCGGCGCTGGAACGTCCGATGATGCACGAGCAACTTCTGAATACAAGAGTCTGCCCATACGTGGTGACGAAGCGTCTAAAACAATTAAACTAAAAAAAATAATCATGCAGCTTGCGGCCTCAGCATCGTATCAAACATTCCTTCAGTTTTATTATCTGCATTGCTTTCTTTTACAGCCTCCGTGAGCAAGTATGTTTCCCTTTACATGATAGCCACGCCGAAGCTACACGCAAAAGTATGTTCCCCGGAACGATGCTCGCACTGCACGAGCGCGCGTGCTTGGCAGGGACGCTGAAAGCTCAGAGCTCGCTTTGCCTCTGGTACAGTGTACTAGAATACTTACCTCTGCTACGCTGGTACTTATGTTGAAAGGGAACAAAAAACTGTAGTGGGAAAACGCAACGGCGCATGTTGAAAACCTGACCTTTAAAAATATTATATTTTGTTCGCCTGGAGCTCTGCTCAAAACGTGAGCTACTCTCCTTACTAAAACGCGTGAAAGCGTCTCCCGCCACGAGCTCTTAGCGTCGACAATGCCGCGGTGCAATGTCTTTTTAGTTATTGTGTTTGTTTTTTGTTTTGTTTTGTGAGCGTGTGCCGTTGGCATTAGCAACCAACATTCTCAACTTTCAGCGATGGCGGTGTCACGTTGTGAGAATCCCACTTTCTAACTCCTGGATGATAGGCTTCAGAATGAACGTGCTTGCTTACACCTTCCCAACGAAGAGGTGTTAGGTACGGCTCTCACATTGCTCGTATTTCACAAAATTAGAATTACTTACGCGTCGCAGACCAACCTCGTGCTGCTGTTCTGCGACGATCATCCAATCGACAGCCAGTTTGATAGGAACTAGCGCGCTCTCTATAAGCCATAAAAGTTCAGAATACTACAAAAGTGACATAAAATTAAACAGGAGGGCATCATGGCTCTAACCGTAGTTCCTGTAGCCTTCGGCCTGCAAGATAGCCTGCAGCCGAAGGCTGCAATCTTTTTCTACGCGTCTTTGAAGTATGTCGGTGATTGTTTCGTAAGTTATGTGCATGGTGGTTTGCTTAGTTATTTTCTTGTGTTTGGTCGACTGCAGTGCATATAACTGATAAGGTAGTGCGGCGTGCCCTTCGCGTTTGATGAGGTTGACTGAGTTCAGGTTGCCGACATTAGGTTGCAACTTGAAACAGTGTGGGACTACCTACACAACTCATTGCACCGCGTTCAATTAAGCCGGGCTCCGGACTGCCCGTTCAGACAGTGTAGTTGGAGCATCCAATCGCTCCTCATTGAGCGGGTATCGCATGACCACCTTCCGCGCTCAGACTTGAGCAAAATGGCTGTTATGTTTTTGTAACAACTTGAGGAAGGCAAGAAGAAGAGGAGGAGCGGTGCGCATGCGTAGTTCATTCCAACAAAAATGGTGGATTGCTGCATGCAAAAGAGCTCACACGAACATCGCGGAATACACTGGGTAGCATAGTGATTCGAGAGACTAAAGCAGATATACTAGCTCATGTACAAAACAAACTAGAGAAGCTTAGAAAATCGGCCTCTCGTTGCCTGATACTTTCTTAAGCGATGCCATTTTGTTGCAGAGCGGGCGATAATGGCGATTGTTACGATTCGAAATTGAGACTGCCTCAGCTTTATACAGGGTGAGCAGAAAGCTCCGGCGTAAATGTTTCGTTCTGCCGCGCACTATTTTC
>JAZHYW010028098.1:0-47410 GCA_037355805.1 Ixodes ricinus | reverse complement strand
ATTACTTCGTTCAATGACACATTATTACTTTTTTTGTTGTTTTGTTTTAAATTGTTTGACTACGAGATGGCTTGATTCCGCTCTCATATGGAGTACGAAGTCACGTAGTATGATCATGCAAAAATGCAGAGATCAGTATGCTTGAGCACCGCTTTGTAATTGTACTGATTGTATCGGTACAAATCTTGAAATAAACACTAAAGAAAATTTATTACCTATAAAGATATGCGCTTTTTTAAACTGCGTTTCTCTTATAGTCGGTGTAAAATCTTCGAAGAAGAAACTTTCAAGTATGATTTTTTTAACACGTCGGACAACTTGGTGACCATCAGACTGTTCTGAAAAAGTACCAAATTGTTTAAGATTAAATTTAAGAAAAAGAAAAAAAAACGCTTTTAATTAACTTTTTTTTTCCAGAGGCTGACTCGCATAATATTTACCAAATAGGGTAAAACTCCTACCGCTACCCTTCCCCGTTCCCCCTTACCCAATCTTAACCTAATGGCGGGAAATTCCTCTTGTTGCTGCATCTTGGGGCCGAATAAAGCGTTCCGCGCTTATCCGGCAACAAGATGGAGCAACTAAAGGAATTCCCCACCGTCAAGTTAAGACTGGAAGAGGAGAAAATGAGAAGGGTGAGGAAGAGGATTTTTACCCTGGTTGAAAATATTTCGCAGGTCCTGCTCTTAACTTTGGGCATAATGTAAATGCATTCTTGACGGCCGGCGCTCAATACGATCTATGCGGAAAGTAACGTCTGCATTAAAAATCGAGGCTCTTTCTGCGGTGCTTTCTCTGCAGACTACGTCTAAATGAGATAGAAATTATACTTTTCTCAATGAAGTTCATACACCGCTGATTAAATTGAGATGACCCTCCTTTCCTCACTTAGTCCTTGGTCGTAACAGTACTCCCACCTTACATATCAATCCGTAGCGTAATGTCTTTTTTTTTTTTTCAGCGTCTGAGGGCACGACGAGCAAGAAATGACTGTGTGCTTCCGCTTTTTGTTCAGCGAGTCCTGTTCAGTGCGCCCCATATTTTCATGATTTATTTTCAAGAACAACTCATAGCACATCCAGCGAGCGTGCATTTTATCATAATACGGCTCAATTCGTGTTGTAACAAATATACCTTTGCGTCGGGTGGCAGTTTGCGCCCATTTTGAAACATTTACACCCTTTTCTTTGAATTTTGCTCTAAAACACGTCTTTCTTTTGATCATCTAAACCACTAATTTTGGAGTAATATCACGTTTCTCTAAGCCTTTTCTTCAAACTTTGATCTGTTTTTTAGTGCTAACATTTGTTCCTCAGCTCTTCTATCCTCGCCAGCAAAATAGCATGCGCTCTCCCAAACCTTTACCCCTTGAGGAGGGCAGAATGAACCTCCGTGTACTACAAAGCCACATTGTCTAGCGTCTCGCTATCACAATGACATACGGCACATATATGTCTCTATCTTCAAATTTAGCCATATAGCTTTCTCCCTTTGATAGCCCCGCTCTCGACTTAACATGCAAAGAGTTTCCTCCTGAATTATCAAACACCTCCTATGCTGAAAATACATGTACGACTTTATACTGCTACATACATGTTCATTGCGGTTTGTTTAACCGTTTTGTTACTTCGATAGGTACGGATGCGATAGATACGATCGCCAAACGATGTTAACAAAAAACGCGTCATCGTTTCGATCACAGAAGTGCAAGATCACTCGACGAAACAGGTCGAGAAGGCTGCAAATATAACCGAAATGAACCGTCGTTGCCGTACTTAAGGAGCGACGTGTAGTGTTTTGTCCTAGGACGGTCGTAATAAACGAGGATTAACGAAAAAAAGGTACTAGGTGTATATCGATGAAAGATGCTTATATATTACTAAAATAACTGGAAATTGCTTCTGCATAGTGGCAGAGCTGGTCTCTCCATACGTCGTAGTTTAGGAGGAAACATCAGCATGTTTTCAGGCCGTGAGTCCTTCGAGGTGGCATGTCTATTTACAGCTACAGCTGTAAATGGCCGATGCCCTCCAAAGCTCGTGCGACTTCAGCTAGGTTTGCGGCGTTCATGTGACAGACGACCTTGGAACGATGGCGTCTACGCTTGTTTGCCTTCGCTGACCGAAATGCGTTTATGCGTTCCTCTATCAGTGAAGAGGCCATGTTGCAATCGACACCGCTGACAATAAAATACCAACTTTACCGTCGAGAAGAAAATAGCTGGTCGTCAAAACCAGGCGCGTACTTTGGACTCCTTCGCCATTATTTTGAAAGAGGCAAACACGTAAAAAAAGGTACGAAAAAAGGACTTAGCACCGAGAGGCTTACTTTCTCTCCGCCGAATATATCAACCCGCCTTACACGAAGTTGTTTGGTGTTTTTTTTCGCAAATTGAACGAAGTTTTTGGAGAGCTAATATCTGATGTGCCTATTTTAACAGCCCGATTAAAGTGATCACGCAATGATCTTTTGCAACTTACTAGCTACATTGAAATAACTTCACTCGATAAGAAATGAATGTATTGCGACCACTGAGCTCAGTCATCAAGTTTGCGAAAAGATTGATTAAAAGCGCTTGTATTATCACTGAATTTACACCGCAACAGAGAATTTTTTATTGACTGGTATTGCTTGCGAATATAACTGGGTCCATCTAGTGCAAGTGAGATGGCGTAAAACAATTAAGTAGCGAATATTGTTGACCCGCCAGATGATGTCGAGGGCCTTAGAAAAATAAGCTGCTAGACCAATCATCAGTTAAAAGTGGCCTTCAATTTGCCGTCGCGATGTTGTGCTAGTTTGAGCACTAGGCACATGACCAGACCAAATATGTGACGACAACGAATAGGTGATACTGCTCTCTGCGAGTCCGAAGCGTTCTCGGCATTGATCAAAGTGAATGGATTTCATGGTGGAATTCGGTTTTCCAGAGCTTTGTGTGCTCTCTCGCGTATGAAGAACGTGAAGTACGAGGGAAAGGGGCTTTTGGTTTTTATTGCATTCAAAATAAGCCAGATTCTTTCCCATGCTTCTAGTACGGGCTCGGATCACTACCGACCGGACCTGCTTCGGACGTCAAACGGTTGTTCGAGTTTGAAATATCCGCACTCAGTAACCACACTGAACTCCTGGATTATCGCTCTGTCTAAATGTACGTCGGGCGTAACCAGAGCGAATTTCTAAAGGTACTGCGGACGTGCCCGACACAATTTCCTTGGCTCGACGGTCAAGACTCGGATTTGAGGTACCAAAGAAGTGCAAAATTGTTTGCACTGCTTGGCGCTAAGCTAACTGGTCCGAGTACAAACCTTCGTGCGTCTTTTCCTTCTGAGCTCGAAGTTTGGACCGTACCTCGTGGTCCACAGTGACGATAAAAGGGAACGACGGCGGCCACTCTGGGCGGACTGCGGCTCCTGCCTGCCGAGTGACGACTGTGATTGATTGATAGTCGTGTACACAAAAAATGTACCAGCTTCTGTTATAGTAATGTTGTTTTCGAGCACCTTCCCGAACACCGAACTCCGCAAACATGTTCCCGAACTTCCCAGAAAGTCAGGGAATCATTCAAAATTTCAACTGAATGAGGGAAAGTGACCAGGGAAAGTGGCAACGGCAGCGTTCGCTCGTCGTGCACGGCCATGCTAAATATTATTGACAAAAGGTTATACTTTGACCGAAAAATTTAGGAATTTTATCGAGATAATCAGGGATAAACCTGAAAACGTCCGGCATTTCGAAATCAGCAATGTGGTAGACACAATATATGAATTTCTTGACACTCCACGCATTTCTACGCACGACAGGCGCACGACAGGCGCACGACAGGTGCACGACGTGTGCTGCATAGTATAAGCTTTAGGAGTCTCCCGTGTCTCGCACCGCGGCCAGGTCAAGCGGCTCCCGGCCACTTACGTAAGTTCGATAAGGCGCGAGCATCGAGCGCTTTTGGACTGCTGCAGATACACCAGCGGGAGCTTCCTACCGAGGCCCAACTACAAACGCTTTGGACGTCCGACGTAGACTCACGCGTTCTGGGTACGTCTAATGTATCTTTAGACTTCGCGTCCCAGGTACGTCCGACATATATTTCAACACAGCACCTGATAATGGTGAATAGGCTTACGCTCAGTGTGTGGAAGTCTATTAAAGTCGGGAAGCAGAATTTAATTCATGTCTCGCAGCTAGTTAGTTTTTTAGCTAGGGACGCACTTAAAGACGTGCTTGCACTCTTTCTCGGTGCAACCATCTCGTGCCCCCTATCCAGTTGTGTACTAATTCGCACGTCCTGTCATGTTTGCTCACGTAGCTCCCGCACGTCTAGCGTGTTTCCAAGCCGCTGCAGCCCTGGCGTTACACCGTCCAAATGACGATAGGCTCACGTTGGCCGTCACGCAACCCACTGGAGGGACGCGATCCTTGCAACCTTCCGGCCACAAAACGATGAGGCTTAGCAGAGCTCCAAGCTCTTCTGACGCACATGTGCACTCCTATGAGACATGTGTCGCACCCGGATTTCAGGAGATGTGGCCGCACTGGCAGTCTTGTTCGTCCTCGGCGGCCGTCGTGGAGTGCCGGAAAGCAGTATTCCATAACTGCTGCTCAGGTAGTTTTCCAGCTAGTCACGCCTTTAAAGACGACTTCGCACTCTCTCTTGGAGTTAGCTTGGGAAGGCTCTTGTGCAGCCATTCGCACGTCGTATCGCCTTTGCTTACATAACTCCCGCAGCTCCAGCCAGTTGCCGAGCCGTTTCGGCCCTGGTGTTGCTCTGCTCAAACCAAACTGAAGAGGCTCAGGTGGGTCGTCGGGCAGCGCACTGGAGGGACTCCAAACACTCAGCCTCCCCGGGAGCACATGTACTTGTCCAAGGCAGGTGTCGCACCCGATTCCTAGAAATGTGGTCGCACTGGCACTTTTTTTTCCACGGCGGAAGTCGAGCAGTGCCGGAGAGCAGAATTCAATCTCTGTTGGGTAGGTAGTTCTCCAGCTAGTCACGTCCTGTCGGCTTTGCTCACTGAACCCACAGATGGCATGGCAGCAAGTTCATACATGAGCCCCATTTCTACTCCTAGAAGTGTGGGATCCATATAGAGCAGCTAACTCGTCCAAACTTGATAAAGATCCAGCGGCTTGCTTCCAGGTTTATCTTTAATAAATATAATCGCAACCATTCCCCCACTGAACTCTGTGAGACTTGCTGAACTTCATTCTCTTGATTTAAGAACAAGGTGCGACCGTCTGAAATTTATTTTTTTGATCATTCATGGTTTAGTTAAGATAGACAAAAATAATTACATGGACGCACGCCTCAGTGAATGTACGAGACATCGTCATAGCATGCACATCAGGAAACCATCTGTCAAAAATGATTGTTTTAAATTTAGTTTTCTTTCCTAAGGCAATAAAGGAATAGAACCAACTACCGAATTCCGTCGTCACTATGACAAATGTCTGTGATTTTTTTAAGAATTATAAAGAGTATAGTACTTGATAATGTGCCATGACTTTGTGTTTTGAATGCCTTTCTTTTGTGCTTTTTATTTCTCCGGGTGAATCACTTTTTTCAAGTGTCAGTGCATGATATTTCTTTTTTGCATCTTGTATGTATTACCACTCCTGTAAAGGCCCTGTAAAGGGCCAACAGTATCAATAAAAAAATAAATAAATATTGAGGGTCACATGAGCTCTATGACCAACCTTGCCATGTTTCTTGTCGATCTCTGACCGCAATCTTGGGCTTCTTCTTTCGAAGTCATCGTCCGTAGTAATTAGGTTACATGGAGCCTGCATGCTGTTTGCGTATTTTTTTCACGAAAGACTTGACACTCGAGTGGAAATGCCTTGGTGCTGTATTGGAGCCGTGGCCCCATCAATGTCCACAAAAGATTGCAAACTTTGTCAAAATTTGTTGGACGGTTTTACCCTCTTTCTCCGGCACTCTGCTGACGGCACATGTGGTGGATTCGGAGCCTGAAGGAGTAATTCCCGCATTTCTGTCGTCCATAATTGTACAGCGGGAATCGCCACCGATTGCGACGATTCCCACTGTACAAACCTCTTAAACAGGCAGGTCGTAAAGATTTTGGCCAATGACTCACTCTGCAGTTTTTGTAGCCAGTTTCGACCTCCTTTGACCCTCTTTTCGAAGTGCCAACGAAGCACCGTTTCTACTATCTGGCACAGGCCCAGGACGTCCTGTGAGGGGCAGTGAAGCCCACCAGCATCCTTGATCAGTATTAGGTCGTTCTTTTCTCTTGTAGGAAGTGCGATCTTATAGTGCTCTTGGAACGTAGTCACTTTAGCAAAATTGACCGCCACGTTTCCAGGTATACACTTTACTAACACATTCGGCAAACTCGGAAAGCAACTTGTAGCAGACCGCACTGCTCGCCACTTCAACTGTTCTATCGACCGCCTTTCTCTGGTCTCGCTGGCGCAGCGAAGACGAACTTGCAAGATGTGTCTCGGTGGTGTCAACCCGACAGTTGCCGGAAGTTGAGGGCAAGACGTTGGCAAGGAAGTACTTTTTGTATGCTGATTGAAACTCTAGAGCTGTGGGGTTGTTGTTCTTACCCGTCCTGTTCCGTACAGTGGCAAACAACAGCTCAAGATGATCTTGACTGAGCTTTCATGTCACCAGGCACCTGAGTGGCGGACATGAGAACTCTGACCCGGTTTTTGGCCTTACCTTTGACGAAATCAAGTGGAAGTAGAAAACCGGAAACTGGAGTTTGTCTTACCCCTTCGCTCAACGTCTCGCCTGTTACGTACTTCAGGGCTCAAATATAGCCTGAAGCTTGTTCAATTCTTTTCAGAATGGTGACTTGGTTGGTGGCACAAACAGGACATTTGTTTCCACGACCAAGGGGATGACAGAAGTTGTCAAGTCGAGTATGTCATCGACTGCTGCGGGAATTTCGGCGGTGGCCTGAACACCGTCGAAGCCTCGGATGCTCTTGCCCTTGAAAAACAGCAAGGCGCAGCTGACGGACAGGCTAGAGGTTTGGGCTGCCAATCACACCTTTATATTTTGTCTCTCCGGAGTAAATGTGCTGCTATCGGTGCCACAAAACCAGTATTGCACATGATTCTAAAAAAAGTAATCGATTACAATTACTATTACTCTTGGATAAAATTATTCGATTAAACTTCCTCATTACTCGACTTAGCAAAAGTGATTGGACATTACTTTAAGACGTAACCGTTACTTTTCCGATTATTTCATTGTGTTAAGACTGATATTTCAGATTCTCACAAGTATTGAAGAAGAAAATTATCGAGGTACACTTAAGCATTTCTTAAGAGTTGTGAATGCGAAAACATGCAAACCGCTCGTCCGCTTCTTTTTGTCTGCTGCGTACTTTCCGTCACCGGTCAGCGCGCGTTATCCCCTCGAGCATGCGCTAAAGGCGCGCTGTTGGACACGCAGCGCCATGGGGTGAGCGGTCGTGGAAAATGACAAGCGGAGTGACCATTGGCTGGTGCCCGCCGACGGGCGCCAGCCAATGGAAACGAAGGATCGGGGAAGCTATACGCCGTTTTCGGGCTTCCAACTGATGACGTCAGCTCGCTCCAAGAGACAGTTAATGCTTTCTGCATTAAAAAAACACGTTCCCTCTTCGTTGTCGTTGCATCTTCACAATGAGCACACAAAGACCGCGTAGGGGAAATACGCGATCTTCACGTGTATGTGAGGTGGCTTTGTTATATTTTGCATCCGCTTTAGAGATTATTCGGTTCTGGTTGTCCTAAATGCTGCGAGTAGGTACTGTAAGCAGGGATAGTTTTTTTTTTAAATTTTATTTCTGTGTGTGTGTGCGTGAGGGGGCTAGTTTGAACGAAGGAATTACAAAGCTACATTCTGCAACCTCAAACTTCGCCCTGAATGGCCTATGTCACTCCCGGAGGCCTCCCTGTCGCTTCCCACCTCCAGTCCCAGATCGAAAAAAAAACAGACATTACACAGAAACTGCACATACGAAGGGGTTATCCTCGTTTCAAACAACTCCGCCAAAATCTTTCTTTTTTCACGTTCAAAAAAAGAAAGAAAATTTTATTATTTGTCATTTCAGAAAAAATGTGTTGCGGGGAGGGGGGCGTTTTGTGGTGAAATAGAAACGGTTAGATGTAATTCTTACTACTTCAGAAATTAATACAATTACTTTGTGATTACTGTCTAATAAAAGTAATAACTGATAACAAAATTGCTTCAAAAAGTAGTCGATTACAAGTAATATTATTACTTGTAATGAGTACGGTACAAGTCTGCGCAAAATACCGCCTGCCTTATCTCTGATTCGCCCTTTTTATGCAGCAGTGTACTAATGAGCTTTAGCATATGGCATCCATCCAAGACACCAATTACCCTGCTGGTGAGGCCTCGATAAATGCGCGAACCAGCTCTCCATCTGCCGAGCAAAGCGCACTCCAAGCTTTGTGATCATTGTAATGTTGCATTTTGTTCCGTCTCAGGTCATGCACTTGTACACTTTGCTCCAGCATTCTTCAGTTTCATTATGAACTCCCGTACCAGGTTGGAGCGAGAGTTGTCGTTCAGACCATCGATGATGGCGTAGCAATTGGGATCTTCCAGGTTCGTTTGACTCCCACGGCCGGAAATACAAATGAGTGTTTTGCAAACGTGGATCAGACGTAGCGGATGATGCCATGACCGAGCTCGCACTACACGACGAGTTCTTTACTATCCCAGTATGTTTGTCTTTTAATGCTCGTCTCGTCGACCATCAGGCTGAAGAAAAGACGCCCTTTTCGGGCTTCCTGTGCGACCGCTGGGTGAATCCTGGGCGTGCATCAGCCACTGCTGCCCATTTCCGCAGTGTACTTGGGTGTGGTTGCATGACATGCTTTTGCAGAAAGCTGTATGACACTGCCGAGTAAAAATGGAGCGCGAGCGCAAACGTGCGAACATTCTTTTGTACATAAAGTCCTCGTTGTGCCTGAATCTTCTAAGGACGAGGTTGATTACTGTGTTGGGAAATGCATTGTTAATTATGTCAACTTCTAACGTAGAAAGTCGTCTCCTCACTTCACGGTGCAGCGTGTTCAGCTTTCTAGTCCTGGCCGTCTTCCGATTGACCTTTTTACGCCTGTTTGAATAGTTTCTTCATCTTCTGCACCTTGTGCCTACTCATGGAAAGAACCCTGAGTTGTCGTAGCGACGCAGCAGCGTACGAGTGGTCAAGGGAGGAAGTGTTGTGCCTTTGAACACAGCTATAGGCGGAGTGTCCGACGTCGTAGCCGGGGAGGAGGAAGTAACCAGCTCTTCATTGCTTCCAGAACCAGTGGTGGCTTGCCCTTGCAAAATCTATGAATGAGTTTCTATTGTTGTCTCTACTCTAACATATTCTATAAGAATACATTAAAATCTCGATAGAAACTCATTGATAATTTTTTGTGAGGGTGGGCCTCTCCTGGAGTTTCCTGATCAGTCGTCGATCCAGGTTGCCACTCCAGAGGGTGACAACTGTCAGCAGAAGTACGAGCAGTGACATTCATTACTGCCGGTATTGCACGATACTGTGTACCAGTGCAGACGGTTTTGGCACGTCATACAGCCCAGTGTGCTATTTTACCACACCTTTTATGCGTAGGCCACAAGTGTCACTGTCCCACAAACGTGGATGCTGGAGGTTCTGGCTTATGAATATGGTGCCATGTTTTTGGTATTTATTTTAATGCGTGATCATTACCTAGCTGAGTGAGCGCGAAGGGCGGCAGGTCAAAGGCTGCAGGCACCACCCGTAATTAGATGCTGTTGACAAAAGCCGTGACCAATGCAACACAATCCAAGGAAAAAGTAGAAGATGTAAACACCTTTGCGCACGAAAAGTTGTGGCAAAATGTTTGCATGACGTTCAGTTTTTACGCAACATCTGTACCACCTGGAAAGGCAGTGCAGATATTTCAACTGCGGGATCTAGCTCGACTATTTATGGAAGCTGCCTAATGAAGTCAAAGGCAACTGTAACAAAAGTCCTTGAGTTGTTTGCAAAAAGGCGAACGACGCAAGCCACCTCGACATCTGGCTTCCGACACGGCGCTCGAAATCCTTTGAAAACGACTGAAGCAATTCAAGAGAAACCATACTCCGAAAAAATTGTAGGTTCTTACTTTTGTGTATTCCGTGACAACCAAATTCTACCGAGGCATTGTTTGTATTCATGCCTGACGCAGCTGCGCGTCTCCGGAATCTCCATCCGCATTATTAGACAGTTTTAGTATAGCGTTGCTGGCTCTTTACGTACGCAATACGCAATAGTATAGCGTACGCTAAAAATGACCTGCTCGGACCGAATTTAGTTGTGCGTTACGTTTTCGAGTGAACACCGATCATGATCTTGGTTAAATTTGCTAGAGCCGTAGATTTCCACGTGCTTATAGTGCAACCATGCACCTGGAAAAAAATATTGAAAATGAAAACGTGTCCAATCATTTAATTTAGAATTAAACCAAGCCGCAGCTGCCTCGTCAAGCGCGCTTTTCTGCGGGGTACAGAGGCTACGAATACGAGTGCGTAGCCAAATTCGATCACAGAGCCTCCGTCAGTCGTCCCGTGGAAACGGCAGCTTTTATCAATGCTCTCGCGGAATTAAATTCATGACCTACTGATGTCCAGTGCATAGCGAGAACTTCGGCGATTTCTTGAAGAGTCGTTCGTCCGTCGGCGATGAACTGTGCGAATAAGCTTAGCGTTGAGCAGATCGCAACGTTGACGCACATTCCGAGCGGCGAACATTTTCACTGTGCACTCCTTCAGCTGCCAGCGATCTGATTCGACCTCCGTAGGTCCCGGAAAGAATTGCCGAGCTGAACACCACGCAATTTCACGTAACACAGAACTTCGAATACACCACGTCGCCCTAGCTGCGCCAGTCGAGGTAACCGCCATCTTGAAACTGGCGCTCTCGTTGGGTCCGAGATCTCTCGAGAGCGTCCCACAGAGTCCGCTAGCCCGCCGCAAAATCCCCAGCGTTGCGTGCGTACGCAATACGCTAGCTCTACTATTGCGTTCTGCGCACGCGCACTCCCGACCCGCAATTTTATTGCGTACGCAAGGCTTTAGCGTACGATCCACTACAACTGTCTATTGTATATCTTCGGAAACCGTGGAGACATCTGCTATAGCATGAAGAAAGAAAGCGCGAACGCCGACAGTTCCAGTAACTGTGCACAAGGAAAGTCCGATGTCGCCCCTTTGCTTTTTTGCGTGAAAAAACATTGGAAACATATGCCGTGACGTCTAGATTTGAAATTATGTAAAAATGTGTACACTAGATATCGAAAAGCGGCCCTCTGTCGGGCAAGATAAAGGCGTGAGTGCTACGTGGATGCCTTAAGAGGATATCACTTCCCATTGAGCCCATGCATTTTATGGCAAATTTTGTTCCTTATTTCGAGCAACTACTGAACATAATGGCTTCGAAGCAATTATATTAAAGAAAATCTGAACTTGGAGAAATTACACATTTCGGCTTTGCGTTATTGTGTTTTACAGCCTCAAAAACCGAGAACAAAGATAATATTTTCAACTTCTACTTTGAAGTGTGTCATAAATTAGTTTAGATGATAAAACAAATTGTAACAAATTGTTGCAGTGAAAATGTATTTTTGAATCTGTATCTACGAATAACATTCCTCAATGCATTGCAGTTATTACGACTTTAAGGAAGTTTGCGGTCGAGTGAAATTGAAAATTACTCTGCTGAACACCAGTTGCTGTGATCTACGCCGTGGTGCATTCCGTGATCTTCTGACCAAATTCGACGTGGCAATGATAAATGGGTCTGTGCACCGCAGTATTAGTGAACCACGAGGAATTCGCTTTGTGCGGATGAGTGGTTCTCTTGTATTGGAGAGTCTTTAATGTACATTTTCAAGGTGTGTCCCTTCTGCTTCCGGGTACATGTAGCGCTAGCTCTTACGTCTATCCTCCCTCTCACAACTATGTGCAAAATTATTTCCCCACTAAATTTAGCTCGCAACTTTCAAGCTAACTTTAACGGCAAATTTTTCCGCTAGATTTAGCGGGGAAGTTTGTCGGCTAGATTTAGTGGGTAAATGTGTCGGCTAAACGTAGCGGAAAAAACTACCGCTAAGTTTTGCGGATAAAATTCCCCACTTAATTTAGCGGAAGCACTTCTCCGCTAAGCTTACCGGACAAAAATTCGCGCAATATTTATTGGAATACTTAGCGACATTTTTCCGCTTAATGAGAGGCGCGAGAAGAGGAGGAGCGGCATACCCGCCTCTTCGTACCCTCCACTCCTCCTCCTCAAGAGCTGCTCTCTTATTCGGCATGACAAATAAATGTAAACGTCATTCCTTCTTATTGATTAAAGTATTTTTTTTTTACTAGAGTGCAGAAGAAAGTTTAGTGGAGCGCGTTTAATACCCAAACAAGATGTGCATAGTGCGTACAACGACACATTGCAAGCAGTGTCAAAATTCCAGGCTTGTTGCTTTCTGTGCTTTAAAACGGCACTGGAGTGTCTATCAACAGCGTGTAACTGTAAACTACATACTTGTTGTCTTTTTTTTCTTGAACAGCAATTAACCATTCGACGACTAATATAAATTACCGAATACGATGAATGAGGTGCCGATGATTCTGCGCATGATATCCGGTGTCAAAACAACGAAGAAAAAGTTGGCGACGGAATAGCGGAACGCTTTCATGCTGCCTTTTTCGCTCTGGGCTTGTCTTGCCAGAACATTATTTTAAGCTAGATACAGGCCTGTATTGTAAAATCTTAATTTCTCTTCTATGTCAGTTATTGCGCACAACTCAAAATATCGCAGACTATAAGGCACAAAGCCGTAGTGCTGAAGAATCGGCGCGCTTCTGACATGTGTTTTCACTGTTTGAACGCTAATCAAACTCGAACGTCGACTCATTACTATTTTCTAACCTCGACTCCATGATGGCCTTCTTCGGGAGACGCCAAAAATTCGACACTACCATTTAGTTACCTAAAAGGTGGGCCTCACAGTTCACGTGAGGAGTTAAATAAAATAAAATTCTTTCGTCAAAAGTAAAAAAATCGAGAAAAATAAGCAGTGTTGTTATGTTTGGTATGAAAGGGTATCCCGTTTTAAGTAAGTTCCTCAGAGCACACAAGGCACGGCCATTGTGGATAGTACTCCTCAAAGCTCCCAAAGAGCCAAATTAGGGCTGTTGGTTTCGTGATGTTGATACACAATGTTATAAATGAAAACACAATATCTTGAGTCTGGTGGACGTAAAACAGCGGTGCTGTCAGACAGGACGTCAAGTATCTGGGGCATAACCCTTATCTCTAAACAAATTTCTGGCAATGGCCACAAAGTGATAGCTGCTGCCTTAGGACTAAACCCGTAATCCAGGAAATGGGAGCATCCACGCTCAGCAATTATAGACATTGAACAGGTCACAGAACACTCTGGGAGACCCTCATGATGCAGACATATTTTTTAGTATGCACGGCGTGTTGCAATGTTTGATAACCCGTCCATGAAAACGGCTATACCAACGAAATGCTCAAATATTAAAATATTCTGAAACTTCGTTCATAATAAGGCCCCTTGGGACGTGTAACATTGCCAGCACTCTATTTGCACAAACTGACGCCAAGCAGGAAGCATTACCACAAATCGTTTTTTTATATTACCGCATTGGTACCTGCGACAGTAACCAAATTAGTGATGCAAGCAAAATAGAGCGATAGAACAATGACACTTTTCAACACGAACATGAGTGCCATGAATAGTTCGACCTCAGTCATCAAAATAACATTAAATATTGTGTTTATTTTGACAGTGTCACCTGCCCGAGAAGCTAACTCCTACTCGGCAGTGAAGGCAACTTCAGCGAATACATGTTCAGCCGTTGAACGGTTCTACTAAAGTAACATGCCTCATATATATCCATTCCTTGCACATGACGTAAAACTAGTGAAGCGCAATGCGCCGCGTAATGCTGGTGGTTGAACTTCGCACCGCCCATAGGTGCCACTAGCGGCGGCCCGGACTTACTCTACTATTCACCGTTCTCACAACAAAACTACTAAGTTTTCTACACGCGACAGTGAATTAAGATGCAAAGTTTACGATAATCACAGACAACCAGTACGTACAGTGTTTCGGTTTCTGCGCGATTGCGCTATAAACAGAAGTGTCGATATGTGACAGCAAGGATCCACCGTCGACGCATATCCTCAGGCGGAAGTGTTCAACCTGAACACTGCCATATCGGCAGAACGAACATCATGACGAGGTTGAAGAGATGAAATTCCCTGGAATTCCACAATTATTTGACGAGTGGCGTGGTATTGAAAGTGGAGTTCTGATTATTCAAAGCGCTAGTAAAGAGTGCAAGGGTAACCACGCCGCATTCATTGTTTGTAGTATTGTTGTTCAGTTATCAGTGTGATAAGGCTAAAGTTAATATCCCCATATCTTAAACCTGCAAAGCCGATACACAGGTTTAAACAAAAACACTCGCGTGCGACGCTGCAGATGAAACATGTCGTGCAGAATAAATGTTATGCGACCTCGACAGCAATGTGAAATGTTTCATCGGGGCACGCCGACAGAAACGATAGCCGTAATTCGCAGAAATCGCTCGTTGGTTTTTTGTTCCCCAGCAATTGCTACAGCCGAACGCGCCACAGTTTATCGCGCCTTTCTTTCTGCACATTGCTGTCAACTCAATTACTAACACGGTATTCGATCGACGTCATCGTGCAAAGTTGTATTTAGTGCTGATTTATAACAGATCTGGGAATGGTTGTGCCTCTACAGCCACATCTCTGTCAAAAGTGAACAAATGCAGAGACAAGTTGTGCTTTCGGCCTCCTTCTTTGGAACGGTTTCGTTTCGTTCGGATCGTTCTAAAGCTTCGTGGTAATAAACACTTTTCGAAATGCAAAGAAGCAATATTCGTTATTGCCATTTATTGGGAGCAGTGATGCTAATATTTTTTGGGTTCTTAATCTAGGTGTATCAAGCTACAGACTGTAGAAAGGGTAAAACCATTATTATTCATTCATAAATTCACTGCGCAAGATGTGTGTAGTTGGACCCGAGTCTGCATCGAATAATGACGCAAAAGAGCAGAGTTCACGCCAAACGCAAACCCAGTTTTTGCGCGGAATTCATGCTTGAAGTTTGTGCCAGAGGAATGGCGGACAATAGCCTCCGAGAATCTTGTCAAGTCCCATCCCGTGGAACTTGCAGGTACTATTTTGCTGTCAGAACATATATACCGCGTCTCTTGTAGCCATTAAAAACATATTTAACATAATTTACACATTTCAACTTGCTCCATATAAATATTAGTCTGCTCTTTGCCGTCCGATGTATTTCGTTACTGAAAAAGCAAAAAGGCAACGTGACCGGAAAAACTGGAACCTAGCCTGTTTCAAAGAACAGGACCTTCTGGCAGAAGAAAACCTAGAGTAGAGGTGTGCTAGGTGAGACCAGATCTAAGTTTATTTCTTTCACTTTGCGCCTTCGATTCTAGTAGCCTAGCAAATCAGAGAAGCCTCGTGGTTTAGCTCAGAATGCAAAACTTAATGTTTGCCGGGTTCAGAACTTGGTCTTGCACTTCGCTCCAGCTTTCGGTGTTGGAAGCGGAGGCAATTTACGCCGTACGGTGGCGCAGGGTGGAGAACCACCAACTCAAGAGCCTAGATTTCAAAGAGGGAGCAACTGAAACATCGGAAAGTATTTGCAATTGATTGGTGGACACCTACCGTGCAAATTTGTTGGACAGGCCCATCCGGGAGTTAAGTAGGACAGTGGAAGGAGAGACTGCGCAAAGGTTAGAACGCTTGCAGACTATCGACGCTGGTGATTTCTCCTGGCAATTCGTACTGCAAAAGCGCTCACCACCTGAGGGAAGCTTTACGCGCCAAGCATGTCGGATGGAATGGGTGGACCGTGACCTCCAAGAGTTTAGGCGCAAAATGCTTCCCTCAGGCCGTTCCATGTTCTGGGAGATACAAAAATGAAATAAAAATGAATAGCTGCGCCTATCCTCCTTGGGCCCATTGTGCGGCGGAAATATCCGCCGTGTGCAACACGCGAGATATGAAATTTCATGCAACACCAAAATCTGAAAAGGAGTGAACCATCAAATTCTAAATTTCGAGCTTGACGAGGAGGCCTTCTATAAATTGCTAGGTTAATCAAAGTCATAGACCCAGAGCATAGAAATTAGCTTAGACCTTGTTTAACGTAGCGCTAATAGTACTCTACTGCAGATTTTTGACTGCCAACCCGTCCTGGTCTACAGAAGGTCAGGCTCTAGCTTTTCGGTACCTGCAAGCCGGCTCAATGCTTTTAGAGCACAGCTCATATGGTACATTTACACTTGCGGATCCGCTAGCGAATCCGCGAAGCTTATGCCGCTGGGGCTAAACGCTGGTTGGAAAACGCGGGGCGAGCCATGTAGGTCCAGGACCTTTCTGAGCCGCCGAACGAGGCGTTTCGCTGACCGGAAACAACATTCTTGCGTAGCGCGACGTTGGCTACGTCGCGAATACCCGTTCTTCCTAATTGTTTTTGGCAATGGCGCTGAGGGCACCCAGACATTCAGCGTCGCTGAATGGCAAAGCTTTGCTGGCATACGAGTGAAGACGAGAAAGGAGGCAGCTTGCTTGTCCCCTCTTTCGCGGTCTTTTAAGCATGTGCGAAACCACCACCGCCGGCGGCGACGCTCCGTTTTTGGAACTCGCAGCTCCTTCTTCTCCATCGCAAGTAGGGACCAGGAGAGAAGGAATATCGCAATCTCCTGTTCCTCGTCTACGTACTCATCCAACAACCTCGCGCGTCAATTTGTCAATTTGACGTTCGCGCCCGCTAGTCGAGCCAAAGCAACAGCGAGACTGAGAGCAACAAAGCCCGGTAGAGAGAGCCGAGGTGGGAACTCTCGCGCCTTCTCCTCATATTTGACGGGATGTTAGGAGGCCAGCTGCCACAGCCGTCGCCGCCGGGAGCAAATCCGCTCCGCAGCTAATTTCTAGTCGAGGTGTAAACGAAGCATTAGGCGCCCGTTTCCGGGTGGAGCGGCGTCGGCGTGGCCGTCGGCGTAGCCGGCATAACTTCGCGCATTACATTGCGGGACTTTTCCCCGCTAAAGTTAGAGGGAAGTTTTGTCGTAAATATATAGGAGAAATTTTTCGGAGAAGAGGAGGAGGAGAGAGGAACGGAGGAACGGAGGAGGAGAATGAGGAAACGAGTACGGGAGGGAAGGAGATAGAGAAGGGGAGAATGAGAATTAGAGGAGGAGAGAGTACTCTTCCTCCAGTCCTCCTGGAGCTCGCGCTGTAGTTCCAACTTACAGTGATGTGTAAACTGTTTTTTTTATTTACATAGAGCACTGCATCGCCTTTCGGCATTATGCAGGGGTGAGTAGCATTACCATTTTTGAGGCGTAAATGATGTAAAACAAGATGTTCTTATGATGACAAAAAATTAGTATGTGCCTCCCCCCCCCCCAGCTGACCCAAACAGTACCCACAAGCATCAGCGCTTGATACTCGCCTACATATCTATGTGCCTCACCACTGTGCGCTAGCTTTTTCGTTGCGTCTGTTTGATGCGTCGGCACATTTGACCTTCACGTAATGTTGATGCAGTCTTTGAATTCGCCCCACCTTGCGAAGTCCTGGAGAAGCATACGTTATATATTCTGTCCGTTGGTCAGCCGAAGGTTTGAAAGGCATTAATCTCGGAGGCCATGGTGGGAGTCGCACAATTTGCTCGGCAGATACTAGATTGCACGCACCTTTTAAAAAGGGTCTATTGCGACCATTGGCCATCATAATTACAATTTTATTTTGTTTTATTCGCCTATTTAGACAAACTCGCACGTTGGTAAATTTATTCTTTTTTGCGTGGCGTTGATGACACTAAGTGATCTTCCGAATCCATTTTGCTTCAAAACTAATCAACCGAGTAAAAAATATTGATGATTAATTGATTCAAAATTACAAACATGCAACTAGGTCCAAACCAGTCTTTTATAAATGGTTTGAATCTATGGAGGAAATATGCTATGAAAAAGAGACGAATTTCGCCCGGTGGCGTTCGTTCTCTCCCTGGTGTACATAACCGTGAGATATAAAAGTGGATGTTGCGCCGCCCGCATTCAGAACGTGGCGCCAAGCGAAGTTTGTCGGTTTTTCTCCACATAGATATTAAACTAAATAGCGCGTCCCCGATTTGCTGGTGCCGCTTCAAGTCTGGGAGATGTTCTAAATTTCTCGCCCATTTTGATCCGGACCCGAATCCATTAATTTCGTGTTGCAGAGCAATGATTTAGAAGGCCACTCGCCAGCTATCTCCGAAACTGTAGGAAGAGTTTCCCGCCTGAAGCATCTCTAAAGTTCTGTGTTACAATAAAGCGAATGTACGCACTCAGAATTAAGCCTTCATAAGGTTGCACGCTTTTGCAGAACGATGTTTCCGGTGGCGCGTTTTCTAACGACTGAAATCTATCAGTTATTTCGAAGGCGTTTTCTTCAGTGAACATTACCTTTTGATGACGATCAGTCAGATAAAACCGCTCTTACTCATGTTGACACACGCCCGTCCGCCATCTTGTTCATTATGCTGGTTAGACAGCATGTGGATAGCGGCTAAACCCTTCTAATCGGACGGTGACTTGCGCCACTCTAGCTAGGATTGTGTAGAAACAAAATGGTATATTTTGGTTTTGCCGAGAACGTCAACACAGGGTACCCATCTCGTGGAAAATGAACAATGTTGTGAAGTACAGTGATCAACAAAACAAAAAGGACTAGCGGAGCGCTTGAGCTGCCGTACTTGTGGCGTCATCTGCCTGGAGAAGCAATCTATTCGTTGTCGCCTGTTGCACATGCGGACACCTGGGCCAAGCACTCAGCGGTTTTCGAGCGCCGCGCACGACCCGCGATAGCTGATCAACGCTAGCTATAAATTTAAAGCATGGCAGCGTTTGTTGTTTGTTTTCTGTTTTGCCATAGCGTAAACAGATTCTGTTAGCTTCCAAAGTTTAAAGCGGTAAAAAAGTACAACTCTCGCAAAGTGATCTTCAATGTTCACACTATGTAAATGTGCAGTGTAATGTTTCACATGTTACATGTTTCAAATTGCATACGGCTGGTTTCACTGATTTTAAGACGCTGCGAGTCAAGCCAATGTGGCTTAGGCAGGTCCGACTTCACACTCTCTTTGTTTATTTGCAATAATATTTGTACTATTAGTATTATCCAACAGATGTAAAATTTCGGTTTCTTCTCCAAATAAACATAAATTATGTAATACTATACAAAAAACAATAAGATGTTTTAATTTGCGTCGAAAATGTTTATTTGTAATTTGCCTGTCCTAACCATGCTAGATAAATTGTGTTCCTAGGCTTAGTGTTTTTAAACGCCCGAATCATAGACGCTTTTGCTGGCAGCGGGCGCCGCCACAACCAACCTTCAATTTTCGTTTCCCCTCATTACATTTACTTTATTTCATCGTAGCCAGATCAGGGCAGGTAATCGGTATTTTAGATTCTACTCTGTCCTCCCAAGCTCAGCATTGTCCATTGTGGACGCTCGTCACTCCCGCTTGAATGGCTCGGCTTTTGCGTAAGACAAGAAAAGGCCAGCCGTGGTGGCTGTAATCTAAAACGTGTGCAAAACGTCATAGGGTGCAAAGAAGTAGTGCTGTATTTTGGCCATGCTGTCACACGTGTTTTCACTGATTGAACGCGAATCAAACTCTGATCCCTGACGCATTACTCTTGTCTAACCTCAACTCCGTGCTGCCTTCTTCAGGTGATGCCACAAAGTCGACGCTACGACTTCGTTACCTAGGAGGTGGGCCTCACAGGTCACGCGGGGAGTTAGATGAAGATAAAAATTGCTTTGTAAAAAGTAAAATTAATAAAAACAATGTTGCTACTTTTTGTTTTTAATGAGTATACCATTTTCAATAGGTTCGTCAGAGCACACAAGGCACGACCATCGTGGCATAGTACTCCTCGAAAGCAACCAATGTGCCAAATGAGGGCCATTCATTGGGCGATGTTGAAATACAATGTCATTGGTGAGACACGTTTCGCTAACTGGTTGTCACCAGCTTTTTCTACAAGATAAACGACGGCTATTGCTTAGAGGTAACTCCGCACAAGATGACCAGAAGCACTAATATCACAGGCACACTGGCAAAAAAAGAAACCTATCATTTCAACATGTTTTTGTCGGTGTGCTTGTGATCTGAGTGTGCGGGTCATCTGTGCGTTGTTACCTATAAGCCATGAATGACCGATCTTCTCTCCATCACAACTCACATTTCTCAACAGCTTTAGCAGAAACTCCGCATCTATCTTTGTGCATAGGTACGAATTTAATACTTTCTTAAAATCTACACGTGAGGCTTTGAACCATAAAACCAAATGCAAATTTTGCTTCGTTTCTGGAGTTCACAGCCTCGCAGGTTATTTTGCGCCTTTATCGTAGAAAGGCTTTATGTTGTCCATGAAAATGAAAAAGCGTGAAAATCGTTGGTGTCATTGATTCTTCTCTTTATGCAGCTGAGTGTTTTTTCACTGTATTCTCTTTTGGCAGATTATTATTCCGTTGAATGAATAGAAATTCGGATGGTCATAATGTGCGTGCAAAAGTGTGTTCACTCCTGCAGATATATATTTATGCGTATTGAGATATTGTAAGGTATGCAGCAAAAAAATTATAAAGTCAAGAGAGCAACGCTTCCATTTTTCGTTTCTTTTCTTTTTGATAGAACTTATTACTGGCTGAGGAACTGGATGGCATGAATCTGGTCGTCTGCTATTGTCGTGGAAATCTTACCAGAGCAACACATTTATGGCAACGCATATGTTCTTGTCTGCAGCTCTGGAACACGTTGTCATCCTAGTTTTCTATGTTTTACAGTGGGTGTTGTGCTGCAGCCTTACCCTAGATAAATAAATATCTGTAAATTTAATCCCATTGTGGTGTATTGCGGTCTTCGCTACTTGGACTACAACACTATTTTAATCTTTTGCGACAATTGAGTGTTTGGTCCATGGCACTACGTCTTAAACGCATGTGCACCAAAGCGATCATAAGTTTGCATAGCGTGCCGGAGGAAGACTGCTTCCTGCTTAAGTGGCTATAAAGTTATATTACACTGGTAATATTGGTTTTCTCGTAGTACGCATGAAATAACTCTACGCAATCTTCGACCCTCGATTGCAGAGCCTCGCTCTTCAAAAGTTATCGTCTTGCCTAAGGTCTTCTCTTGCATTTTGTTCACTGAAGCGGTAATTAAGGCTTTTGTGAAACTTGCAAAGAAACAGCGCGCTTGGCGGCGCCGAAAACGGTTTAAGAGTTGAGATACCAAGGGACTTGTTGATTTGTAGATGTGCGTGGTATATCGATATATGTCGTTTTATTTCAAATAAAACCTCGCACACCTGGAAATAAATTTGCTTTCTTACTAATTAACAGATCTTCAACATACTTCTTGAATGGGCTTCCACATGTCATAAGAGGCACGAATGTTCATGTAAACACCTTTGCGTGATAAAACCGTGTTTTGCATTTTTTTGTTTTTTTAAAATGCAATTTTTTATGTAAAATGGTGTAGCGCTTCCGGCACGCCTGCGATTTTTTTCGGGGTTTGTAAGCGTACATTAATATGAAGAAATTAGCGGTTGTATTTATAATCAGCTTATAACTATATATCCATGGTTTGGAAATTCGTATTTTAGAAACAAAATGTGGTGTTCATTGGCATATAACCTTGTGATATTTTATTTTATTCTGCCAAATTCTGAGTTCAAATATCCTTGATTCCCAAATGTCACCAGCTTAACATTCAAAAAATGTATATATATCCAGATGCCAGCTTGAGAAATTTATTTGATGGACATTTTAACCATGTAAAATATTTTCGATGTTGCCACAAAAGTTCAAAACTCGTAAATAAAATTACTTTGTCCTTTGTATCAAATTCGGTCAATTGAAAACGCAGTGAGGGCGCAGGCGAGCTGGTGTAAGTTTTCCATTACGTTAAAGCAGCTGAAGTTGTTTCAAGGTTATTTTCTTTTTTTCAATTTGTTTCAGCATGTTGTAACATAATCGGTGAATCTTTCTTTTTCTGGGTTCTTCTGGGGTCTTCGTAATCTTAAAATGAAGCTGTAGATTTTCGTATAAAAACTGACAAAAATATTACAGGCGAGTGTTTTTCCATATGTATTACGCACTACAGAACCCTACTTAAAACTAACACTACCGGAGTAAATCCGCATGACCATTCAGTTTATACTCGTTTCAAAGCGACCAGAAAAAAGCGAGAATGTTCCTTAGCATCCGCTAGACGAACGGCATGCGCAAAACCTGTACCTCCTGAAGAGGCGGTGCGGATGTTTCAACTGCCGGTTCTATCTCGACAATTTCATGGAAGCTGCCTACCTTAGTCAAACAAAGCTGACCTAACGGTCCTTCAACTGTTTTCAGAAGGCGAACAGAGTTCGGAATTCTTTGAAAACGGCTGGAACAATTAAAGAGAAACGATAATCCGAAACAATTGGAAGTTCTTACTTTGTGTGTACCTGACAACCAGATTCTGCCAAGGGATTGTTCGTATTCAAACCTCTCGCAGATGTGCGTCTTTAGAAACCTCGATTGCGCAAAATTCAGTCGGCGTTATCATATTTCGCGCAAACCGGGGACACATCTCCTAAAGCATACAGAAACAAACACGAACAGAAACAGTTCCAAAAACTACAGACAAGAAAAAAGAAGTCGCCCCTTCAGCTGTATTTGCTTGCCTAAAAGATTTGCAATTGAACGAACCTGTCACCACGTGTAGAGACATGACGGCGGCGGCCAGTCAATTTGCTTTGCAATCATCTATACGGGCGGACAACTTTCTGTGGCATATCAGAAGATAAGAAGTGCGCATGTGCACAGCGTTTGATCGGCCCTTAAGATAGGCAGCGCCCGTGCGCCCATAGCTTTGAAGGCATAGCCACAGAAACGTTGTCCACGACTATAGCGTCTTTCCACTGTTTACAAAAATTGCAGTCCGCACCTGCTAAATCACAGCCCAACCAGCGCTCGCTGGCGATGAAACTATTGTTAAATTACCCAAGCATTGAGTAGAAAGCTGGGAATGTGGGTACCCGCGCAGCATGCGGTCGACTTCGCCGTATAAAAGATTCGAAGCGAAATAACTAAAATGAGGCGTTGAGGAACGTGCGTGCAAGTTTGCGATTTGTTTGAGGCCTTTGCTTTAGAACAGTTACTCTGCAGACGCCAGCGCGTGCGGTACGTAACTACACTGGCAGCATGGTCTTTTGATGCTTGGCTGATTTTGCAAAAGAGTTATATTGCGGCCAGCCATTAAGCGAGCGTGCAGAAAACTCAAGCAAACCAATGAACGCGCCCGCATACGATTTTACGGAATAGTGTGTATATGCACATGCGTTTGTGCACTGCAGTGTAAATTTGAAGCTTCAAGCACAAGCATGGTGCCTCAAAGGATGCCTGAACTGAAGGATGAAGCGTGCTTTGCAGACGCACGGAGGTCGCTCTTGTAGCTTCTGCTACACTGACCTCTCACCCGCGCTCTCCGTTTTAGAGCGCAGCTCTTAGGCGCCCGTTTCCGGCATGAGCCGCGACGGCGTCGCCGTCGCCGTCGGCGTAACCGCGCGTTTGCTTTATGGGACGTTTCCCATAATGACGTCACACGTGAAGTCACGTGTGACATCACGTGTGACGTGACGAGGGCAAAATTGTCCCGCTAAATCTGGCGGGGATCTTTTCCGCTAAATATAGCGGGACACTTTTTTCCGCTAACAATTAGCGGGAAATTTTACCCGCTAAATGTAGCAAAAATTTCACCACTAAATCTAGCGGGAAAATTCGCCCACTAAATCTAGCGGAAAAAATTCCCTACTAGATCAAGCGGAAAACTTTCACCGCTAATTCTAGTGGGAAGATTTCCCACTAACTTTAGCGCGTTAAGTTTTCACCCTCAATTTAGTGCGGAAATGGATGTCACGTGACCTCAACACCAATTAAGTTTCCCCGCTGAATTGAGCGGGGAAAATGACGTCACGACTTTGTGTCACGTCACCCATGAAGAAATTCAGTGACAGGAGGAGGGGAGGAGGAAAGAAGGAGGAGGAAGGAAAGGAGGAGGAGGGGAAAGTAGGAGGAGAATGAGAGGAGGACGAGGAAAGAGGAGAAGGAGGGTAGGAGGAGGAGAGGTTACGGAGGAGGAGGGGCATACCCTCCCCTCCGTACCCTCCAGTCCTTCTCCTCAAGACCTGCGCTCTAGTTTCGCATTACATAGATGTTAAAACGTGTTTCATTTTTTAAGTGTAAATGATGTTAAATAAGGTATTCTCATGATGACAAGAAATGATGTATGTGTGTCCAGCTAACCCAAACAGCATCTACAAGCATCAGCGCTTGAAACTCGCCTTCATATCTTTAGATGCCATACCGCTCACCGTGCTAGCTTTGACGTGGCTTTCCTTTTCCATGCGTCTGTTTGCTGCGCGGACACATTTAACCTTCATAATGCTGGTGCATTCTTCGAAGTCCAGGGCCCCACCTTGCGGAGCCTTGGAGAAGCTTCGTTATATGCTCCTTCCGCTGGGCAGCCGAAGGTTTGAAAATACATTAATCTCGGAGGCCATGGTTGGTGTCGGACAATTTGCTCGGCAGATACTAGATTGCATGCACCTTTTAAAAAGTGGTCTAATTGCGACCTTTGGCTCATCATAATTATATATTTTAGTTTGCTTTATTCGCTATTTAGACAAGCTCGAACGTTGATAACTTGTGTCTTTTTTTTTCTTTACGTGGCGTTGATGATACTAAGTGATCTACCAAAAATCATTTTGCCGCGAAAACGAATCAATCGATCAATAAAAGATTCATTGATTGAAACATTGCAAACACTGAACTAGGTCCAAACCAGTCTTTTATAAATGGTTTGACTCTATGGAGCAAATATGCTATGAAAAAGAGACGAATTTCGCCCGGTGGCGTTCGTTTCCTTCCTGGTGTCATAACCGTGAGATATAAAAGTGGATGTTGCGCCGCCCGCATACCGAACCTGGCGCCAAGCGAAGTTTGTCGGTTTTTTCCCACATGGATGTTTGTCACGATTGTGAACCGGAGGAGGAAAGAGAAGAAGACGAGAAGGAGAACAACTCGTGGTGTGAGAAAGAAAAAAAATGAAAGCCGTTTACAACTCCCTGTAACGCCGAACTAGAGCGCAGCTCTTGAGGAGGAGAAGGGAAGGGCACTGAGGGGAGGGTAAACTCCTCCTCCCTCCTCCTCAACTCCTCATCCTACCAAATACTCCTCCTCCCTCCTCTCATCCTCCTCCTCCCTCCTCCCCTTCCTCCTCCCTCCCCCTCCTTCCTCCTCCCCTTCCTTCTCGTCCTCCCCTCCTTCTTTCTCCTCCCCTCCTTCATTCCCCCTATCCCTCCTCCCTTCCTTCTCCCTCCCCCTCCTCCTTCCTCCTCCCCTTCCGTACGCCGATGCCGACGGCGACGGCGACGGCGACGGCGACGCCGCTCAAGCCGGAAACGGGAGCCTAAGAGCTGCGCTCTAAAAAGAAGAGGTGTGGAACGAGCATCAAGAGGAACGAGAGAGCACTGGTCCGGTGAACAGCACGGCGACTTCGGCTACGCTCCGGAGGAAGCCCACCCGAGGCACGATCCCGGGAGTACACCGTTAACCAACGGGGCGACTTTAGCTACGCTCCGGAGGAAGCCCACCCAAAGCCCGCTCCCGGGAGTCAACCGCTAACCAACGGGGCGACTTCGGCTACGCCCGGAGGAAGCCCACCCGAGGCCCGCTCCCGGGGATCTACAGGGTGAAACAAGGAGACGGCAGGCTCTTTAAATCGACCGGAAAATTCGGTTTCTTAACCTATCGCGCTACGATTTTGTGCAGCGTTGCCCACAGATGGTGCATTTTTTTGTAAAATTTGCAAAGAACGAATTTACCTGAGGAAAAAGTAAAGAAAGAAAAAGGCTTAGCTCCTATGGAAACGCAGCGACGCCACCGGTCTTCAAACAACACGGCGCCGTTTCGCACGGGAGACAAGAGATGGCGCAACGAACGCCGCCAACGAACGAGCATACGGCGCCGAGAGCCGGCACTTTAGCAGACGATCCTTTCGACTCAAAAGCGGCTCGCGTTCCGCAGGCGGCGACAGGCGCGGTAACAACAAGGAACCGCAGTTCCTTGTCTGCTAAACACGATGGCTCTCGGCGTCGTCTGCTCGTTCGTTGGCGGCAGTTGGCGTCGCGACTGCTTGCGCCATCTCTTGTCTCCCGTGCGAAACGGCGCCGTGTTGTTTGCAGACCGGTGGCGTCGCTACGTTTCCATAGGAGCTAAGCCTTTTTCTTTCTTTACTTTTTCCTCAGGTAAGTTCGCTCTTTGCAAATTTTACAAAAAAAATGCACCATCTGTGGGCAACGCTGCACAAAGTCGTAGCGCGATAGGTTAAGAAACCGAATTTTCCGGTCGATTTAAAGAGCCTGCCGTCTCCTTGTTTCACCTAGTACAATGATCAACCAACGAGGCGTCCTTCGTCAGAGCGGCAAGATGATGTTCTTCCCCAAGGAAAGAGACCTGGGAGCGCACCTGAGCAGGGACACTTCAAGGTCGTGAGTGCTAGGGGTGGAGACTTGGGTCTAGGGGACTAAGACAATACTGTACCGTACGGTTTCTTATGCCTTTCGCTTTGTTTATTTATGTAAATACATGTACATACGGTGAAATTTCGTAACCTGTTCGTCCTGGTCCTCTGATTTCGGGGTCCGTCTCGGTTGAACGTGACAAATTGGCGAGCCTGCCAGGATTCTTTTTTCCATCAAATTTTGCTTGAATCACGTCGACCGGGACACCTAGGGATCTGTGAAACCGGACGTAACAGTATGGAAAACGAAAGATTGATCGCGGCCGGGGAAAAGTTAGGTTATGTAGGGGAAGAATTGAAGAAATGGGTTGAGGATGAAAAGGCTAGTGCTCGAGAAGAAAGGGCAAGGGCAAGACAGGAACGGGAGTTGGAGGGAGCACTGTTGGAAAAGAACGAGAGGTTCTACAACTTAGACTAGCGGTACAGGAAGGAGCGGCGTCTGGTCGCGAAAGGATCCGAGGCGATGGGGAAGGTGCGACGCCAGGACACGGACACCAATTTAGTCCTCACAAGTTGATTCCCCAATTTAATGAAGACCGAGACGATTTAGATGCGTATCTACAGCGTTTCGAACGCACCGCGACGGGTCTTGACTGGCCCCAGCAAAAGTGGGCCACGACGTTGAGTCTTTGCTTGTCCGGGGAAGCACTGACGGTAGTTGGCCGCCTGTCCCCAGCAGACGCGCTAGATTACGCGAAAGTCAAGCTTGCACTCATGCAAAGATTCAGGTACACTAAAGAAGGCTACAGGGAAAGGTTTCGCGAAGCTAAACCGGAAAACGGAGAAACGAGGAGGCAGTTCGCCGCCCGGCTTGCAGGGTATTTCGACAGGTGGATCGAGATCGCTGGAGTGGATCGGACATTCGAGGCCCTCCGAGACAGCGTATTAGTGGAGCAGTTCTTACTCAGTTGCTCTAGCCGTTTGTCGGTATTTCTACGTGAACGAGACTGCAAAACCTTAGATGAGGTAGCATCCAAAGCGGATCTATATCTAGAGGCCCAGTTGCAAACAGGGGCGAGCAGGCCGAAGATGGAGGACTGCACCAAGAAGTCGAGTGCTGGAGAGACAGACAAAGCGACGAGCGGTGCAAGCAGAAAAACCATCCGATGCTTCCTCTGTAATAAGGTCGGCCACAAGGCAGAAAATTGCAAGAACCGCCCGCCTACGTTCAAAAAGCTGACGTGCTGGAACTGTGGAAGACCCGGACATCGAGCCGAGAATTGTGGGACGAGACAAAACGATCGACCTCAAGCGTCCTGCGTATTAGCTGAGCAAAGCGACGGCAGTGCTGCCGAGTTTGATGAAGCCTATGTCACGCTTCAGAACGGCGCCAAGATCCCAGTGATCAACGCGGCCGTAGGACGAGCTCCAAAGTTTCTGGTGGAAAACATGCCGGTAGTGGAGGGACGGCTAGGTGACCGCAAAATAACGGTTTTGAGGGACACCGGTTGTAATACGGTCGTTGTACGAAAGGAGATGGTTCACCCTGAGGAATTTACCGGGAAGTCAAGTCCAGTCTATCTGTTGGATAGGACCGTGAGGTATGTGCCCGAAGCGGAGATCAGGGTGAGGACACCATACTTCACCGGAAGGGTAATGGCGAAGTGTGTTAGTAACCCGCTGTACGATCTTGTGCTCGGTAACGTGCCGATGGTGCGAGGCGTTAATGATCCGGACCCGAAGTGGAACGAAATGGAGGAGGTGAGTCCAGCTGGAACATTGGACATGCAGACGTCCATAAAACAAAACCAGGAGACAAGCCAAGAAAAAAGCGCAGAACGAGCTCGCAAGGGCTCTTCCGAATCATTGCCGGAGAACACCCCAAGCTCGGGACAACGCGAGGACGAGCCCATGCTCATCGCGAACGCGACAGAGACAGGAAAGAACAAAGATCAATCCAAAGAACCGCGAGCCGAACTGAGGGTACCGCAGGTTTCGCCACTGGAAGCGACAGCCGAAGAGATGCTCAAGGAGCAAGAAAACGACAAGAGCCTCGAGAAATGTTTCCACAACATCGGTAAGATCTTTCCTAAGCATGGAGGAAGAACCAAGCGAAAGTTCTTTATAAGAAACAAGTTGTTGTATAGGAGTGTCATCTACAGCTCCGGAAGAAAAACGGATCAGCTGGTGCTTCCCGAGAAGTTCAGACGAACCGTGGTAGCCCTGGCCCACGATAGCATAATGTCGGGTCACCAGGGGATAAACAACACGATAGGGCTGGTCGCAGAAGAATTTTCTGGCCCGGAATGCAGAGTGAGATACGAAGATACGTGCGATCTTGCGACGTTTGCCAGCGCACCGTGCCTAAAGGAAGAGTGGGTAAGGCACCCTTGGGGACCATGCCAACCATAGCGACGCCCTTCCAAAGGATTGCCATAGACATCATTGGCCCCATTACGCCGAAGTCGGATTCGGGAAAGAGATACATCCTGACCATGGTGGACGTAGCCACTCGCTACCCGGACGCGGTAGCTTTGCAAAGCACTGGTACCCCAGAGGTAGCGGAGGCGTTGATGGACATGTTCGCCCGATATGGCGTACCGGAAGAGATCCTCAGTGATCGAGGATCAAATTTTACATCGGACCTTATGAAGGAGGTGGGCCGTCTGTTGTCAATGAGACACCTCCTAACGACCCCCTATCATCCTATGTGCAACGGCCTTGTGGAAAGGTTCAATGGCACATTAAAACAAATGCTCAGACGAATGTGCCAGGAGAGACCTAAAGACTGGGACCGGTACTTGCCCGCTCTACTTTTTGCGTACCGAGAAGTACCACAGTCCAGCTTAAAATTCTCTCCATTCGAACTCTTGTATGGGAGAAGAGTACGAGGACCGTTAGCCATCCTAAGAGAAGTCTGGTCCAACGAAGCAATGAAGAAAGAAACAAAGACTTCGTATGGATACGTTTTAGAGTTGAGGGAGAAGCTCGAAGAAACATGTGAGCTGGCCCATCGATGTCTGGAGGTAGCGAAAGAAAAATATAAGAGAAATTACGACCATAAGCGGGTCAAGCGTGAAATGAAGGCTGGAGATAGGGCGCTAATACTTCTTCCAAGTGATAACAACAAGATGCTTATGCAGTGGAAGGGCCCGTTTGAGGTCACTGCCCGAAAAAACGAAGTAGATTATGAGCTTGAGATTGGAGGAAGGAGCAAAGTATTCCACGTGAACATGCTTAAGAAGTACAAGGAGAGGGAAGAGAGCGAACAAGTCGGCTTAAGCTGTGGGTTGGCCGTAAAAGTCGACGAGGATAGTGACGTCATCACCGAAGGAGGTGAGGACGAAGTTCCAATGCTCTCCCTGACAAAACAGCAAGACAAACGAGACGTGGTAGTCCATACCGATTTAGACAGAGAGAAAAGACAACAAGTGTTTGACTTGATCAGTGAATACGAAGAGATCTTTTCAGATCTACCGGGAAGGACGAACTTGATGACGTGCGACCTCAAGTTGACCACCCAAACGCCGGTACACATCAAACAGTATCCACTACCATTGAAAGTACATAAGCTAGTGGAGGAAGAGATCACCGCGATGTTGAAGATGGGGGTTATCGAAAGATCGACGTCACCGTATAATGCTCCTATGGTAATGGTGAGAAAACCGGACGGTTCGAACCGGTTCTGCATAGATTTCAGGCGTCTAAACCAGGTGTTGGTGTCCGATGCTGAACCCATACCAAGGCTAGACGTAACGTTTGCGAATGTGGGATGCAAAAGTTCTTCTCAAAACTTGATTTGACCAGAGGCTATTGGCAAATACCCATGGAGGAAGCGTCAAAAGCCAAGACCGCCTTTTCGTCATCAAGTGGATTGTATCAATTTAAGTTCATGCCGTTCGGGCTGAAAACGGCAGCAGCCACTTTCACTAAGTTGATGCGGAAGCTTCTGGAGGGTATCCCCGACGCACATCATTACATCGACGATGTACTGGTAGCAACAGACTCGTGGAAGCAACACCTCGACACGCTGAGAGAAATATTTGACAGGTTGCGCGCCGCCGGCATTACAATAAAGCCGAGGAAGTGTGAAATTGGATTCCGACAGATAAGCTGTTTGGGGCACCGAATAGGATTGGGGCTTATCGCACCAAGGCAAGAGATCCTTACGCGGATACAAGACGCACCCAGACCAACGACGAAACGTCAGGTTAGGTCATTTTTGGGGCTGACAGGATTTTACCGAGAATTTATACCAAACTACGCGGGAGTAGCGGCTCCTCTGACAAACCTGACGAAGAAGGGAGCAAGTAATGAGGTTGAGTGGGGTGAGGAGCATGAAGCAGCCTTCTCGCTCCTGAAGCAGTCGTTAGCCGAGCCACCCATTTTGCTGGCTCCGAATGTAGAGAAGGGATTCACTTTGCGCACTGATGCTTCTGACACGAGCTTAGGGGCGGTATTACTGCAAGAGAGAGACGGTGTATGGCATCCCGTAGCTTACGCGAGTCGTAGACTCAGCAAGGCGGAGAAGAACTTTGCGACCGTAGAAAGAGAATGCTTAGCACTGGTGTGGGCGGTGGAGAGGTTCAAGATTTATTTGTACGGCCAACACTTTCGGGTACAGACAGACCACCAGCCGCTTGAGTTCATCAACAAGGCTAAACACAACAACAGTCGCATCATGAGGTGGAGTATGAAGCTGCAGGACTACAGCTTCCACATAGAGTACATAAAAGGAAAAGATAACGTCGGCGCCGATTACTTGAGCCGGATATAAACGTGTAATTAACAGAGGGTATGTAATGGTAGGAAAACAGCGTTTCCCAGTGTTTCAGTTTGATTAGTTTTCTTTCTTTTTGCTGAGGACGAGTCACAATGTCCCTTCAGGGTTAATTGAGTAGGGCAATCGCATATCGATTGAGTAGCTGTGTTTTGAGGTTCGTGGGGAGGCATGGAAATCTCGTGGCGCTATACACGTGCTGGTTTCTGTTGATAAACAGTGTGGGGTTAGTACAGTGCCAAGAGTGTGGTAATGTGTTGTGCATGCGGATGCTACGACGACAAGCCGTGTGCTGTGAGTGAAACGATACCAGAAGGGTTCTGCTGTACGCGCCATGACAGCCGAGAAAAGACACCCAGGGAAAGGACACGCAAGTGTAAACGAAGAGGAAGAAAATTCACAAGATGAATTTCTTGAACGTTGGGGGCATTGTCACGATTGTGAACCGGAGGAGGAAAGAGAAGAAGACGAGAAGGAGACCGAGGCGTGGTGTGGGAAAAGGAAAGAAGAAGAGGTGTGGAACGAGCATCAAGAGGAACGAGACAGCACTGGTCCGGTGAACAGCACGGCGACTTCGGCTACGCTCCGGAGGAAGCCCACCCGAAACCCGCTCCCGGGAGTCAACCGTTAACCAACGGGGCGACTTCGGCTACGCTCCGGAGGAAGTCCACCTGAGGCCCGCTCCCGGGAGTCAACCGTTATCCAACGGGGCGACTTCGGCTACGCTCCGGAGGAAGCCCACCCGAGGCCCGCTCCCGGGAATCTACCGTGATCAACCAACGAGGCGTCCTTCGTCAGAGCGGCAAGATGATGTTCTTCCCCAAGGAAAGAGACCTGGGAGCGCACCTGAGCAGGGACACTTCAAGGTCGTGAGTGCTAGGGGTGGAGACTTGGGTCTAGGGGACTAAGACAATACTGTACCGTACGGTTTCTTATGCCTTTCGCTTTGTTTATTTATGTAAATACATGTACATACGGTGAAATTTCGTAACCTGTTCGTCCTGGTCCTCTGATTTCGGGGTCCGTCTCGGTTTAACGTGACAATATTACACTGAGCAGCGTGTCCCCGATTTTCTTGTGCCTCTCCAAGTTTTGGAGAGGTTCTAAATTTCTCACCCATTTGGATCGGGACCCGATTCTATTGATTTGTGTTGGAGAACAATGATTTAGAAGGGCACTTGACAGCAACCCCGATACAGTAGGAAGAGTTTCCAGCCTGAAGCATATCTAAACGTGCTGTGTTAAAATAAAGCGAATGTACGCACCCAAAATTAAGCCTTCATAAAGTTGCACGCTTTTGTAGAACAATGTATTAAGGCGCATACACATCACCTACCGAATTTCATAAGTCTGAGTGCCTTAAAACCTCTTCATATCTCTTACGACGAGAGGGAACACTGGCACCATCTATTGGGTAGCATTTGAAACTTGGCAGTCCCGCATATTTTTTGTATTTTTTATTTCTGTCGAGCATCATTCTGTTCTTGGCTCAAAGAAACGTTTGTCAACGTCATAAACGACCAATTCTCAGATATATTTTCCACATTTGACCTCGAAAATCCTGCGAAACCTTCCCCTGTAGTGAATTGCTCTTCCAGGGTAACCGCATAGATGGCACCAGAGAGCCAGTGTGTTCTCTTGTTCTAAGGAATTTTAACAGGTTTCAAGGCGCATGGTTCTCAAGGGGGTCGCAATGTGTGTGCGGGCTTTAAAGTGGCGCGTTTTCTAACGAATGAAAGATATCAGTTTTTTCGAAGGCGTTTTCGCCACTGTACATTACCTTTTGATAATGATCAGTCAGATAAAACCGCTTTTGTTCATGTTGACAAACGCCCGTCCGCCATCTTCTTCATTGTGTGGGTAGACAGTATGTGGATAGCGCCACCTAGCTAGGATTGTGTATAAACCGAAGGGTATATTTTGGTTTTGCCGAGAACGTCAGACAAGGTACCCATCCCATGGGAAATGAATAATGTTGTGAAGTACACTGATCAACAAAACAGAAAGGACCAGCGGAGCGCTGCACTCCGCTAATTAGTGGCGTCATCTGCATGGAGAAGCAGTATCTCCGTTGTCGCGTGTTGCACATGCGCACACCTGGGCCAACGCACTCAGCGGCTTTCGTGCTCCGCGCACAACCCCTGATAGATGATCATACGCTGGCCGTAAATTTGAAACATAAAACCGTTTTTGTTTTGTTTAGTAGCGTAAACATATATTGTTTGTTTCCAAAGGTTAAAGTGGTAAATGAAAAGTCCACATCTCGCAGTGATGCGCAATGTTCACACTATGTTCATTTGTCGTGTAGTTGCACGTGTAATCCTTTTTGTAAATTGAATAAATAAAATGTCTTTGTTTTGGTTGTTTTCATATAATTGCCGCAGTATAACTTCGACAACTTGAAGGACAGAAAAAAATGTTAGTTCCACGTGATGATTTAAAAAAAAGACTGTTCAGCTTTAGATTCATGTTTATACAACGCTTATACATCTCGAACGCTGACTCAATTCATCTTGTCTCAACCTCGGCTCTGTACTGGCCTTCTTCAGGTGATGCCGAAAATGCGACGCTACGAATTGGTTACCTATTAGGTGGGCCGCACAGGTCACCAGGGTAGTTATATGAGATAAACATTCTTTCGTAAAACGTAAAAAAAAAACAAAAAAAGAAAAACATTCTCTTTTTTGTCTTGAATGTGTCTCTCATTTCAATAGAGTTCCTCAGAACAAACAAGGCACGGCGAATCGTGAGTAGTACTCCTGAAAGCACCCAAAGTGCCAAATGAGCGCCATTTATTTGGCGATGTTGAAAAACAATATCATTGGTAAGACGCCTTTCGCTAAGTGGTTGTCATAAGCTTTTTCTACAAAATCAAACGATGATTTTGTAACGTAATTGCTCATAAGATGACCACGTACTACTAACGACACACTGGTAAAAAAAGGAACGTCTGAAGTCACGATATTTTTGTCAGAGTACCTGTGATCTGATTGTGCGGATCATCTTGTGCATTGCTACCCATAAGCTATGAATAGCCGGTCTTCTCTTCATCACAAGTCACATTTCCCAACCGCTTGTGTGGAAACTCAGTCTCCCTTTTGAGCACAGGTACGAATTTCAATACTTTCTTTAAATCTTCACATGAGACTTTGAACCATAAAACGAAATGCAAATTTTGCTTCTTTTTGAAGTTCACAGTCTCGCAGGTTATTTTACGCCTTTCTAGTACGCCTTTATTGTAGAAAGGCATTATGATGGCCATAAAATTGAAAAAGCGTAAAAATCGTTGAGGTTAAATAATTATCTTCTTGTCGCAGCTAAGTAATATTTTATTGTATGCCCTTTTGGCAGATATTTATTCTCGTGCAGTGAGCAGATTTATCGAATGGTCATTAGGTGCGTGGAAAATGTGTTCACTCCTGCGGACATATTTCTAAGCGTATAGAGATATTGCTATATATGCAGCAAAATATTATGAAGTCAAGAGAACAACGCTTTCGGTCCTTTCTCTATGATAGTAGTACAAACTACTGGCTGAGAAACTAGATGGCATGGAATCTAGTCCTCTGCTAATTGCGTCAAACATCTTACAGAGCAACAGATTAATGGCATCGCAGATGTCCTTGTCTGCACCTCTGGACAACACGTTGTCATCTAAGTTGTCTATGCTTTACAGCAGTTGCAGTATTGCAGACACTTGACGATAAACAGGTGTCCGTTAAGTACACCCCAGTTTTTCCTTGTTGCAGTCTTCACCACTCCTACTGTAACATTCAGGTCAGCTCTAAGGACAATAGAATATTGGATTCGGGGCACTACGTTTTAAACAGTGTGCACCAAGATGAGGTGATCATTACTCTACAAATAGCGTTCCAGAACGAGGATTGCTTCCTTCGTCAAGTGGCCACCTTGCAACATTACACGTGATTCATCGTGTATGTCTCGTAATCGGCGTGAAATATGTCCGCGTAATCTGTCGACCGCCGCTTGCAGGGAATCGGTTTATCAAACATTATCGTCTTGCCTAAGATCTTTCTCTTGCGTTCTTTTCTCTGGAGGGGTAACTAGGGCTTTTCGAAAAGCTTGCATGGAACAGCGCCTTGACGGACGACGAAAATATTTTAATAGTATAGATAACTTGTGCCCAGTTCATTTCTAATGTGGATAGTCTCATCGATATATGCCGTTTTGGATAGAATAAAACTCGCACACCTGAAAAATAAATTTGCGTTCTTATGAATAGCATATCTTCTACATACTTATTTAATGGGCTCCCACATATCATGCTGAAGCACGAATGTTCATGTTAACACATTTGCGCGAGAAAACGTCATTCACAACTTTTTACACATGCACTTCTTTTTATGTGGAAGGTGTAAGCTTTATCTCGCAAGCCTCCAATCTTTTTTTTTCGAGGGGGGGGTTTGGAAGCGCAACATGATTATGAAGAAATAGGTGGTTGCATTTAGACAGAGTTTGTAACTACAGATTCCATGGTTTAGAAATTCGTATTGTATAAAAATGCGGTGTTAATTGGCATATAATTTATGTTATATTTTATTTATTCTAATTGTGACCGGTTCAAGATTAAAACTATATATATATATATCTGTATAAGTAAGTATATATAATTAATGCGAGCGTGTGAAATATATACAATGAACATTTTAATCGTGTGAAATATCTTCAATGTTGCCTTAAAATGTTCACTATAGAAAAATCGTAAATAAAATTACCTTGTACCTCTAAATCAAATTCGGTAAACCGAAAACAGAGTGAGGGCGCAGGCGAGCTGGTGTAAGATATACCATTATTTTAAAACGCTCGAGGTTGTATCAAGTTTTTTCACACCCTGTCTCAGCTGTTTTACCTTGAATCGTTGAACTTTTGTTCTGAGTTATCTGGGGGTCTTATAATTCTAAAATTAAGCTGTAGATTGTGTATACAAATCGACAAAAATATTACAGGCGAGTTGTTTTTCCGTATTTATCACGAACTACAGAATCCTGCTTAAAACCAACGCAACCGGAGTAAATCCGCATGACACTTCAGTTTATACTCGTTTCAAAGCGGCCAGAAAAAGCAAGAAAGTTCCTTTGCATCCGCAAGAGGAACGGTATGCGCAATATTTGCTCTGCCTGCAGAGGCGGTGCAGATATTTCAAATGCGGGCTCTATCTCTGACTATTTCATGGAAGCTGCCTAACGTACGTCAAAAGAGACTGTAACAAAGATCACTTGAGTTGTTTTCAAAAGGCGAACGGCGTAAGCCGCCAGACTTCAGCCTTCCGACACGGAGCTCGGAATCGTTTGAAAAGCGGCTGGAACAATTCCACAGAAAACGATAATCCGAAACAATTGTAAGGCCTTATTTCTGTTGTTCCGTGACAACCATATTCTGCCGATGGATTGTTCGTATGTATGCCTGACGCAGCTGTGCGTCTTCGGAAACCTCGATTACGCATAATTCTTCCGCGCTTTTATATTTCTTCGAAAACCAGGAGACACATCTGCTGTAGCACATAGAAATAACGCGAACGCAGACAGTTCACAGAAAATACAGATGAAGAAAAAATGAAGTTGCCCCTTTGCTGTAACTGCGAGCCAAAAAAGGAGTAACATATACCGTGACGTCTAGGTTAGAAATTATGTAAAGATGTGTACACTAGATGGCGCAAAGCGGCCCTGTGTCAAACAAGGTAAAGGCGTCAGCGCTGCGTGGATGTCTTAAAGGGATAACACTCTAGAATAGCCCATGCATTTTATGGCAAATTTTCTGATCCTTATTTCCGAGCAACTACTGAATATATTAGCCTCGGAGTGATTGTATTCAAACTATAATTATAATTAAAGAAATAAACTTGAGAGTTTTTATAAATTACATTTTTCGGTTTTGTGTTCATTATTGCTTTACGGAGCCTCAAATTCCGAGAAAAAAGCCGATATTTTAGCTTCCACTTTGAAGTGTCCAAGAAATTAATTTAGATGATGATAACAAATTGTAGCACTGCGTTGCAGTGTAAAGTATGTTTTTGAATCTGTATCTGCGAATGGAATTCCTCAATGCGTTGCAGTTACGAAATTAATTAGGAACGTTTGCGCTCTAATCAAATTAAAAATTATTCTGCTAAACACCATTTGCTGTGTTCTACGCAGTAACGCACCCCGTGATCTTGCTTGCTAAATTCCATGTGCAAATAATAAATGGGTCCTTACCGTGCAGTATTAGTCCACCACAAGGAATTCGATTTGTATTTCTTTTGTTATATCACTGTATCTTAGTGTAATGTCAGTATGAGTATTTGATTGTTTTTCCTATGTTTCTGTACAGTTCTGCTGCTGACTTGTACATGGGGATGGTGCCTTGTGAGGCGATTTAAATCGCCTTGTGCCCCATCCTCCTAGAAATTTGTCTGAGTAAAGGATATTATTATTATTATTATTATTATATTACTGTAGAGTCGTTCACTTATTTCCGAAAGTCTTTGATGTGCACTTTCAAAATCTGTCGTATCCTGCGTCCGGTTATGTGCAGCGCGATCTCTTGGGTCTATACTCCCCCTCACCAATATGTGCACTACTGACAAATGTACGAACTCTAGGATATAGCCTTGGAAACAGCCTTTTATGCGCGAAACATGTTCCAACAAACGCGTTGGGCAGATCAGTGGACAATTGCGAAAATTACGCCCCGACTGGTGCCCCTTTCCTGCAAGCACGTGTAACTTGAGCGTGAACATAGATTTTGCAAAAGTGGAATTGCTCGAGCTTGTCAGCACGTACAGCTGAAAAGACTCCAGTGAATAGGGTGCAAAGCTAGAGTGCTGAATTTTCGGCCTGTTCGTACATGTGTTTTCCCTTGAATTCACGCAAATACAACTCAAGTGCAGATGAATTACTCTTGTCTAACCTCGGCCCCAGCTGGTCGTCTTCAGTTGGTGCAAAAAATTAAACACTACGACTTGGTTAACTAGCAGGTGGTCCTCACAGTTCACGAGCGCTGTTAAATGATATGAAATTTTTTCGTAAAAAGTAAAATAAAAAAAACAATCTCGGTGTTTTGTTTTGAATGGGTCTCCCCTTTCAGTAAGTTTCTCAGAGCACACAAGGCACGGCAATCGTGGGTTGTACTCCTCCATGCACCCTAAGGGCCGAATAATCGCCATTTATTTGGCGATGTTGAAACCCAATGCCATTGATAAAACACGTTGCGAGAACTGGTTCTCATAAACGTTTTCTCCAAAGAAAAAACTGAAAGACGTTTACAATTCTCTGTAATGACGAATTAGAGCGCAGATTTTGAGGAGGAGGAGGGAAGGGAAGAAAGAGGATTGTTTGCCCCTCCCTCCCCCTCCCATCCTTGTCTTCTACTACCCTCCTGTTTAACGGGAATTTTGTTGCTAAATTTTCCGCTAAATTTAGCAGGAATTACTTTAAGCCAAAACGTTTTCCCGCATACTTTAATGGCGATACATTTTCGCTGAATTTAACGGGACTTTTTCTCCACTACACTTAGCGTGAAAATGTTCCTGCCAGATTTAGATGGGAAAATTTTTTTTTCGTTAAGTTTAGTGGGGATTTTTTTACGCTAGAGTTAGCGGACAAATTTCCACGCTAAATGTAGCGGAAAAATTCCCCGCTGAGTTTAACGGGGAAATTTTCCCGCTAAATTTAGCTTGGAAATCTTTACCGTTATTACACCCAAATTTGGCGGGGAATTTTCTCGCTAAATTTAGCTTGGGAATGTTTACCGTTATTACACCTAAATTTAGCGGGGGAATCCTTTCGCTAGATTTCGCAGGGAAATTGTTTCGCTAAATTTAGCGGGAAATTAATGTTTTTTATAAATTTAGCAGGGAGATTTTCTGCTAGATTTAGTGGTAAAATATTTCAGGTAGATTTAGTGGGGAAATTGTTGTGCTAAATCTGAAGGAAGTTTTATTGCTAGATTTATCGCGAAATTTTTCCGCGGCGGTGAAATTTTTTGCCAGTTTTAGCGGGAAAAAATTTTTTGCTAATTTCAGCGAAAAATTTTCCCCCTCAAAATTTCGTGCGAAAATTTCATGCTAAATATAGAAGAAAATTTTCCCTTGATCTTTAGCGGAAACATTTCACGCCAAAATTAGAGGGAAAATTTTGCCCTCATGACATCACACGTGTCGTCATTGCGGAAGCGTCCCGTAACGCAACGCGCGAGTTACACCGACGGTGTCGTCATCGCCGACGCCGCTCAACTCTGAAACAGGCGCCTAAATAACCCTCTAAAACGGAGAGCGCGAAGAAAATTTCAGTAAAGATGAAGCTACATCGTGCTTGTGCAAAGCACGCTTTCTCCTTCAGTGCACGCATCATTTAGGACACCATGCTTGTGCTTAAAAATTGAAAATGGGCGCTACACAATCTGTGAGAGAAAAAAAAATGAAAGACGTTCACAATTACCTGTAAAGCCGAATGAGGGCGGAGCTCTTGAGAAGTAGGAGCGGAAGGTACGGAAAGGAAAGTATGCCACTCCTCCTCATCCGTACCCTCCCTCCTCCTCTTCTGCTCGCCTCCCATTAAGGGGGAAAATCTAACGCTGAATTTAGAGGAGAATTTTTTCGCTAAATGTAGCGGGGCAATTTCTCTGCTAAATTTTGTGAGAAAACTTTTTTAGCTAGGTTAGCTGGGGAATTTTTCCGTTTAATTTAGCAGGGAATTTTTTTTCTTACCGGGAAAACTTTTGCGCTAAATTTAGCGAAGAAATATTTCCACTCAATTTAGCGCGTAAAGTTTCTCGCGAAATTTAGCGGGAAAATAATTGTGGTAAATATAGAGGGAAATTTCTTTCGCTATATTTGGCCGAGAAAATTTACCGCTGAATTGATCTGGGATCATTTTCCGGTAAATTTAGCTGTGAAATTTTCACACTAAATTTAGCAGGAAATATTTTTTCCTAAATGTAGCGGGGGAAAGTTTCCGCTATATTTAGCCGGGTATTTTTACTTAAAAAATATAGCCGGGAAAAGTTTCCCGCTAGATTAAGCGGGAAATTTTCCAGCTATATTTAGAGGGGAACTTTTATGCTAAATTTAGCGGGGAAATTATTCCGCTAATTTTTGGCTGGGTATTTATTCCGCTTTAGTTAGCGGGGGAAGTTTTCCTGCTAAATTTAGCGGGAAAATTTATCCATAATGCAAGGCGCAGTGATGTAAATAGTGACGTCAATGGCAACTCTCCTGACGTCACACGTGATGTCACGTGTGACGTCATCATTGGAAACGTCCTATATAATGCACCGCGCGATTACACCGACGCCGACGGCCACGCCGCTCAAGCCGGAAACCGGCTCCTAAAAACTGCGCTCTAAAAATATATGTAAAAATATTTACACTGGAGTGCACGAACGTGTGTGCGTATACACCTTTCCATACAAGCGTATGCGCTTTTCAAGGTTTTCAAGGGATGCTTGACTTCATGGTGAATTTTATCGATCCCAGGGGCAGAGAGTTTCGTTACATTAGTGTCATTCTCAAGCTCGCAATGTGTAAATGGCAGGTAATAAGATGGTGGATTTCTCTCTGTTAGGACAACCTTTTCCCCCTCCGCACTTGCTTTAAACTGTGCACTGGTAACGGTGTAGTTGGCCGGAGTAGATGAGTCATAAATATGTTCCTTAAGGATGTTACCTATAGCCTTATAGAAGAACAAGGAGCATTGAGCATAGGGATAGCAAATCACATATAGTTCCCGTTTACTTTCCTATATCTGTCCCCATCCTATTTGACGGGGGAAAAACCCAATTCTATAAAACAGCTACTTCATACACGACTTCCATTTGACGGGGAAAAAACCTAATTCTATAAAACAGCTACTTCATACACGACTTCCAGTTTTCCTGCTTCTTTGTCCAACGAGCCTTCTGCTTTCGGCGCGTTAACTCCACAATGTTGCGTGAAGTGGTATAGTTACGACACTCTTTGTCAACGCCCTTATCTGATATGCCAGCGTCGTAGCACACTCCTCGTTCCGAAAGGTTTATATTTTTTTAGGCACAATATCAGAGGTTCGTGGGATAGAGCGCTTAGCGGCACTTGTCTGCTCTGTGCCATAGCGCATAACTTCTTCAGGGCACATAGAAGAAATAAATAAAGTGAAGGTTAAAAATTGCCAAGTCAGTTTTGTCAAACTCTATTGAGGGACCAACCATTAAAAAAGTGGGCAATTTATATATTCGTTTTTAGTTATTTAACAATGCAGTAGGTATCTCTAAAGCCCAGGCAAGGATTGACGTAAAATACATGGTAGAGGAAAAATAACAAAAAAGGAAGAACTTTAATGCAATGAAACAACACTCTAACACCAAAAAATAGCAAAACAGAAGGCAAATCAAAACGTAAGGCTCGTAGAGCTCTTAGCTGTACAAGAACGTCATCCGTAGATGAGCTGTCAGCGATCTCTTTAGGAAGTCCATTCCAATCAGTTATTGTTTTTCGAAACAAATAAGTTTTTGAAAATGTTATTGTTACTACCATATGGTTTTAGTAATCTACCGTAATTGAATCGCGTGTCTCGACGTGAAACAGGTGTTAGGTCGGGGGAAACGTCAAGCTTCAGGTGTCACTGTTAAACCAAGTATAAACACTTGAGCCTAAGTATTTTCCACGTAAATAAATAAAATCTAATTGAAGTGTGTCTAGCATATGCGATGGACTGTCTAATTGCCGGAAACTATTGCAGAGAAAATCTTGCTGCTATTTTTTGTATTTTTTCGAGTTCTTCGGTGTTCCTTTATCTGTATGGGTCCTAGTGCACGCACGCGTACGGTGAACGTGGCCTTTCCAATGTTCTATTCACGCTAAGTTTAACGGAGGGCTGGGCTAATGAGAGCTTTCTTTTTAAACACCAAAGAGTCTTGAGAGCAGCACAGCACACATTGAAAATGTGAGCGTCCGAACTCAATTTTGAAGTAATTCTCATCAAAAAGTATTTTACTTGGGTTGATTCCCCAAGCGTAACGCTGCCAATTGAGTACGGAAACAATTTTTTACTGTATTTTTGTTTGTCAGTCATAGTAATGTTCATTTTTCCCCAATTTGATTGTATTTGCCACTCTTCTCACCGGTGGGATATGTTTGAACACTTCCGTTCAGTTTAATTCAATCACTGGATTCTATTTACTCGTATACCAGACAATCATCAGTCAAAAGCCATATATTAACCCATGCAGTTTCCACTAAGACATTTTTATATATCAGAAATAAAATTGGTCCGCGAACAAAACCTTGCAGGACGCCGGATGTAACCGGCAAGGGACCTGAAGAGTGGTGGTAAATATTTACAACTTGGCAGCGATTCTTAAGGTGTGAAATGATGGATTCAACTGTGCTGCTTTTCATTCCTATTCTGTACAGGTTTTGTACGAGTTTGTTGAGCGCTACTTCATCAAACGCCTTTCCGAAATCTAAAAAAATGGCGTTAAGCTGTTTTCTTTTATTATTGCTAGCACGAAGTCGTGAAATATTCTAACCAGTTCGGTGACCATTGACAATCCATGCTGGAAGCCATGCTGTGCACTTGTAAGCAAATTATTGGTTTCCAAATAGTCGGTAACGTAATCGCTAATAATATGCTCAAGCGTTTTACAGCTAACGGAACTAGAGATATTGGCCCATTATTACACACACTTTCTGCATTTCGTCGTTTAACCCTGAGACTGGGTTTTTTTTAGAAGAGCAAAGTAACAAGAAAAACAGACAGGTCTTGAGACCTGTCTGTTTTTCTGTTACTCGCTCTTCTAAAGGCCAGTCTCAGGGTAAACGACGAAATGTTGACTTCCACCAGCTAGCCTGTACTATGACTCTTTCGCTACTTTCTGCATCCCCACTTTTCGAAACCGGCACAACGCGTGCACAACGCCAGTCTGATGGAAGGGTCTTTCTTCGCAATGACAGATCAAAACGAATGTACAAATAACTGGACATCCAAATGGAAGAGCGCCTAAAAAATGCCGATGGTGCATTATCTGGTCAACCTGCTTTCTCAATATTCAGAATAAATAAAAAGTTAAAGCTACCGTCCTGACTCAAACAGATATCTCCTATCAGCCAGCGTGACTTAACCGGTTCAATGCCAGGCGTTTGCCTATGAACACTAAAGACGAACTGAAAGTACGGATTAAAAACTGCCGCAATCCTTTTAGGATTACTTACTCGGCAGCCGCCAACAGATATACACTGAACATCCTTTTTCTTCGTTCCAGGTAAGAACTTCCAGGACTCACTGATTGTTTCTTTAAGAACGTTGCCTAGACTGCCCGAAAAGAGGTATGTTGCGCAAATCTGTATTTTTTTCTCTTAAATCTATCTGCAGTTTGAAAATATTTAAACGCTCCAGAGGGTCGTTCCGCCTTTTCGTTGAAGCTTGTGTTTTACACGTATTATTTCTGTCATTAACCATAATTATTTCGTCGTGAGTTTTTATTTCGTCGGAGATGAACCTCTTGATGCCGTAATTACAGATCTTTTTTGAATATGGTTCATAAGATGTCAACCCACATTCCTAGTTAAAATGTTCAAAATGAGTTTTCAAAGAGCCCAACATAAAGACATCATCGGCGGTGTTGTAATCTTTAACCACTCATGTTTGAGTGGCATTCTCATCGCTGTTTTTCTACAAAGCTTGTCGTGAAATACAGCAACTTATGGGCCGACAGTCCGTTTTGCAAATCAACCGTGTAATCTGATATAAACCGCCTAACAAAAAATAATATACAATTAAGACTTCTCTGGGGAGCCCACCGTGGTCGGCGATTGGACTACTTAATTTAGATCGCATGAAAATGCACAATCTAAGAAAGGTTCCAAATCGCGACTTTGCAAACCTCTTCTCAGGTTTATCCAATCGATGTGTGGCAAGTTAAAATCGCGGGCTAAATTTAGCCGCCCACGAGCATTACGAAAACGAACCGAATAGTCGCTTAGATCCTCTATACATTTTTATACTGGCATGAGGGGATCTGTATAACAACACCCAGGATTGCAGTGTTCCCACAAAAGTCTATCTTACAACATAACCTCTCGTGGTTGCGTTAGCCTGGCAGCAAAGATGCATTTATATCAGCTATTAAGATAATCGCGGCACCACCCCCTCAAGACGGCCTGTCGTTCTGATGTATCTAATGAGTTTGCGGAACTATTTCACTATCATTTATTCCTTAATGCAACCACGTTTTAGTTATCAGCGTTGCTTGAAGGTCTAAGTCAACTAGCACGGTTTCAAAATTTGTTAGTTTATTTATAATACTCCAAGCGTTAAAGGACACAATGCGCAACACATCTCTTGATTTGCATCATGGCTGGTGGGCAAAGGCGCTCTTTTGTAGAAAGTAGAACGCGTGTCTGTGTGATATCCTCAAAGAGTAAATATCCCCATTTAAATACAGCCTGTCGCGTACTAAGAAGCACTTATCGTTCTTTCTTTTGTTAGGCATTGCGCTCTCCCAAAGTAACTTTCTTGTTTTGAGCGTTTCATTTGAGAAACCCTGCTGGAGAGAAATTTTGCTTCCTTTCAAGGCGATTACACTTTTTGAGCACCGTCATCTTTATTTCGTAGTCTAAGTGTGGTGGAATACGGTGCTCAACGGGGGAAACATCCTCTCTCCTCTCACTCTCGCGCAACTGGTACTCTTTAGACTGGACAGTGTCATAACATTCGGCTGGCGAGGAAACACCGCTTAAACGCGCGTCATTTAAGAAATTCAAAGTGCAAATGCTCGAATTTTTATGTGCAAGCTATCACCAAACGATAGAACAGAAAATTACACTAACTAGTCCCAAGAGACGACACGCATGATTTAATTGAAGCTTTCGAAGAATCTTGGTGACGGAGCGATCTTCAAAACGAGTTTTGCCGAGTTCAATCCGAACGCTGACGGAGACGTCGTAACCCAATATATGCTTGGAGTATATGAGCAAGCGATGGAGGACAAGCGTTGACGCGGACGGTTTGGAGAGGGGCTCTGCTGCTGATACGCGTGCAGATCATGAAGAGCGCGGAAGCAACAATGTAAGCAGTTGTTGGTTCGGGCTGCTGTCTCCGGGAAAAAAGTAAATACAGTTGCGGTAGCTTTTTGTTTGATATAGTTCGCGGTGAATTAGACCGTAAGTAACTATAAGCAGAAAGTCAAGATTCAAAATTAGGCAAAAACAGGCTCATCGAATAAGAAACGCAATGCTACAAACCCACAAAGAATTCATTGCCTGCTAAGCCTTTGCAATGAATATTTTAGACGGCTTATAATCATCGTAGATGCTTGTAGGGGGTGTTTTTTGACCAAAGTAACTTTTGTGATATTGACGCTTAGGTAGTACTTAAAAAGCAACTAATCGGTGTGCAATCGTTCACAATGTACCACCGAAAACCTAAAGACGCGGGTGCGCCAGGAGCGTGTTTGGTGCCAAAATTTATTATTATTATTATTTATAATAAAAAAAAAATTACTTGCACTGTAAGGGTCTTTTTTGAAACAAAATTAAATCGCATAAGGCTGGGGAACATTTGAAAAAAAAGAAACTCATCTCGAGATTTAATGTATTTAACGTAGAAGATAATAAAAAAATACATGTTTGGATTGCGTTTCTCATAAACCAAGAAATACTTTTTTGCACTCTGCACTGTATGATCCACATTCTAATTTCGGCTGATGCCATAGACGCAGTTGTTGAGGGTGGTATTACTGAAGGGCGCCTTTACTCTTGAAGTAAACGAACAAAGATACACTATAACTAAAAAATTACTCAATTAAAACAGCACAGCAGAGTAGACTGATCATGCAGTAACCGTCAATGTTAAACGTGAACCGCTTCTCAGCCGCAGCAGAAGCGAGTGAGAGGTTGATGTTTGCAGGGAAGCCAGCCGTGCAACACAGGGGTAGTGCCCGAAATTTCTGAAGGGGCGATATCTCGTCTGCTAGAGGGATGGGTCGTGTGCCTACTTCCCATTTACCCCGCTGAATTCGTTGAAAAATCTGTATATAATAACATGGCTCCCCGCAAAAAGAGTACTTGGCGGTGTGGTCTTTAAGCGGGTCTCGTGTTAATGTATTTCTGCCCACGCGTGTGCCAACTCGCAGCATGGAAGAAGTTCGTTTCCAGCCAACACCTCCAGCAATGGATGCAATCTCCGAGTTTGTTCAAACGACGACACTTTGCATGGCAACGTACTCCCTGCACCGTATTACTTTTACATTTGCAGGTTTTTTAGCTGGTTTGTTGCAGTGCTCACGCTTAAATCTGTCAGAATTGTTAAAAATCAAGCACAAAGAAACAAAAACAAAACGAGGAAGGAACGCAAAACAGAGAAAGGAGCGCACCTCACAAAAGCTTTTGTCCTTGTCTCCTTGTGCGCGATTTTTAACATGTTCAACGTTTACCAACTCGCCCAGCTTACTAGTTTACTACGGCTGAAATCTAAGGGTGGATAAAAAAGGCTAAGGGCGAACATTTCGGCGGCCGCAAGATCTACCGCATCATTCGTGTGAGAGTGAAATTTTGAGCAAAATTTCTTGACTAAGCTCTCACAGAAGAAAACTTTAGAATGATATATAGAGTCACATTACCCGAGGTGTGGGAAAAGTCACCATAGTAATCTACAGCAGCTATGTTGTATTGCCGTATTTTGGCTGAGAAAGCACTCGTTCTCACTTCCCTTAGAAAAATGTCATATGCGGGTCTGAAATATATTATATACGGTCATATATACTCGTGTATAAGGACATAAATAAGGCAGTTTACTGTCATATAAGGGAGCAAAAAGTGGCAAATACGTCAAGAGGACACCCTATATGGTTACGTATAGTGACAGATACTACCATGTATGGTGCAAATCATTCTCATATATGGCTAAATATAGCACCTTATATGGCATGCTTTTTCCATATTTTGCCTTATATGGCAGGATGTAACCAATATTTGGCAAGAGCTTGTCTCCGTATATATATATGATA